>VYZQ01059729.1:0-39315 GCA_013400655.1 Mystacornis crossleyi
GCAGCCCCGCAGCCCCGCAGCCCGTGCCGCAGCCCCGCAGCGCCGCCGCTCCCCGTTAGAGGGCGCTCCGCCGCCGCCGGTGCCGGGGCGCGGCCGCTCGGCGTCCCGGGCTCCCGCCGCTCCCGCTCCAGCGCCAGCCGCTGCCCGCGGGAGGGATGCCACCTGCGCCCTGTCGGGTAACAGGGTCAGCGAAGTTCTCTATTACGACTTGTTGGGAGCGTTAAATATTGTTAATTTGCCTGTACTGCTGTGTTTAATTTCCGTTTAGGAACCTAGAAATGGTGCTTCAGTATTGTGATTCCCCCTTCTCTCTGTTTAAATACAGAACAAACAAATCTTTATTGCTGACTTGTAGAATCTGCAGAACACATCCATGAATGACAGTCGTTCTGTAGTGTAAGCTGCAGAGGTCTGCTGAATTTCTTTCAGACTGACATTTGATTCAAGAAGGAGAACATATTTCTCAATCCTTTTTAATTTCAGTAATTTCCTTGCATTGTTTGGAATTGTTTAGGCCTTCTAATTTTTTATGTACATGTTGATGATGTGTGCCTCAAAATCTTTTTACTCCAAGTATTGTCAGATGTCCAACTGCACAAGGATGTGAGGTTCTAACTCAGATGGAAGTATTAGAAGTGGTGCAGAGAAACAAGAAGAGATTTTCTGCATAGTAAAATCTCAAAGAGACTGAATTTTCTTTTCTTGTTCTCTTTGCCTACTGCTGCGCTGATAGTATGCTATTCTTCGTACCAAAAAAACCCCAGCTATGGGATGTAAGAATTACTGCCACATGTATCTGCTCTTTTTTTCCTTTCATAGTGAGATGAAAGCAGGAAGGCTACTTTTGCTGTTTGATGGCAAGTGGATTGAAGTATCAATTTAAGGACAATAGGAAACATTTTGATGTGGCAGCATGACATCTCTTAACATCTAGCAAAATTAGGTGTATTCTGGACTAGCTAGGGATGTATCCTGTATTTTACTTAGAAGGGAGCCACCTCCACCTTCCACTACTAGCGTTTGATGTTTTGCAGTCAGCTAAGGAAAGTCTGCAGTGTTAGACTTGTAATGTTTTGGGAATGCAAACCCAGTTCTCAGGTAAACCTGGTTTTGCTTATTGTCTTATGGGCAGCAAGGCACCAAGTTCCCCAAACAAGTAAGCCCCAGTTATCCTTCAAATGCCAAAGTTTCCACGGGATCGGCAGGGGGGCAGTAAGCAATTCAAACTGATCACCATCAACAGCCATGTAGACTGCTGCTGCTCTTTTCCGATGACTCACATAATAGCATTGTTTGGTTCCATTTTATAGAGAGAACAAACATTGCCTCAGTGAAAGGAAAAAGGAAACAGAAGCAAACTGATAATGACTATACTTTCTAAAGGAAGAAAAAGTCAAGATGTCTTTCAAGGATGACTCCTCTTTGGGTACATTGGTTGAGATGCAATCAGTTAGTGCATCTGAAGTGCACTCAAGATAAATTTAATGTAAGTTCACATTAGCCCTCAATTTTTTCCCAAATTTGTAAACATTTAGTCAGTTTAGACACATCATGTAGCTACCTGAGTCATAAAATAGGCAGAAGTCAAAGAAATAAAACTGAATCTCTGCAAATTCTATCACAAATTCACATCACTGTAAGTATGTATATGGTTTCCTTGTAATCAGTTTGCCAAGGGGAGAAATATATCTATGGAAATGCAAAGAGAAGCTAATTTTTTTTCTCAAACAGGAAGAAGATTAGTTTACTGGGGTACAATTCATATTAATTTCATTGCGACTTGTTATACGTAAAGTTATTCGTACAGTGGTTGCTGCACAGGACAGATGTACGATAAATAGCTTGTCAGGGACTTAGAATTGTGAAGACTGTTGTAAAACATCTGCTTTGCTTTAATGGAAAAGTCTGTTCACATTTCAGGGAAAAGTCCCAGAAGAAATGGTGAAAGAAGGAAAAAGTGTATTTTTTGTATTTTCTGTTCTGCATTAAAACTAAAACGAATAGTAAAACATATCCAAGAAGTTACACTAGAAGGAATTTTGTCATAAAATGGGAAGTCTTGTGTTTCTGGATCAAGAATAATAAAATCAAATAACCTGAACCAGTGAATGGCTTTGGGCAATACAGGAATCCATGTGTGTAGAGTAATTATGCAGTTGATGATTTCAGAGAAAAGGGGGCAGTTAGAGCAAAGTGGATTGCCTCTCTCAGATACACGATGACAAATACAAAGCATTTTACAGTATGCTAGGGAAACAGCAGTACTTGGTAGAAAGTCCATTTGTTAATAAATCAGGCAGGAGATTATATTAAAAAAGACTTAGCATGGTTGAAACACTGAACTTGCTTTGCCTTCATCTGAAAAAAATAACAGACAAAGTGGATGGAAAAAAAACCGTAAAGGCAAAAGGCAATAAACTAAAACAACAACAACAAAAAAATTAAAAAGTGAACCAAGATATTGAAAATCTAGACACATGCAGGTCACCCAGATGACACACATCCTTAGGTGTTAAAGATACTGTTTCCTGAACAATTTTCTTCCACTTACGACTATTTGAATACAGTGGGCAACTGTGGAAGTGCTGAAAGATGGAAGGAAAGGAAATATCACATTTCTTTTTTAAAACAAGAAGCAGACCAGTTCTAGCAGTTCTACCCAGGTCTATGGGTCCCAGCTCACCCCAAAAGGTAGAGCCCGTAGGAACACTCCCTCCCTCCTTTATCCTATTATGTCTCCCTCAGCTCAAGGGTGCACCTCAGCCCCTCAAGCCCAGGTTTATCTTAAATTATACATAAGCTTAGGTGTAAGTGCTTAGTTGGATCTGCACCCCTGAGAAGAAAATTTCTGAATATTTCCGAATATTCAGACTCTTGGCAATGGAAGATGAACATGCAGATACACAGGAGATGCTGAAGAAAGAGATGAATGGGATATAAATACTATTTTCCTTGATATTAAACATCCGGGATTGGCACAGCAAAATGCAGATGATCCGAAAACTCAGAGTGAAAATATATTGATGCAGTGCATCACAGTTTCAAGAGTAAAGCCAAAAATCTGAAGCAGTATTAAAAAAATTACAAAAATAGCCCTATTCCTCAGGCAGGATGCTATTGATTTTGTCTTTTGTATGCTGAATAAACTGGGGAGGTACAAAAGAAATAATGAGATTCATTTGCTATTTTTAATATGCAGCAATGAATTTTAGTCCCTAAAGTGCCCCAGCGGGTGTAGATGTGATTGTGGAATAAAGAGATGCATGGAAATTCAAAATGATGAACAGCTCAACAAAAACTTGCAATCTACTGGCATTATGAAGAATATCAGTATATTATTAATTGTGGTAATTTTTTTCGTTTCAAGAGAGAGCTCTTCTCTTTTGGGAATGTAAATATACTCACTGCAGCTTTATTAAAGGGTTTTCATAAACTAAGTTTCATTAAAGGGAAGATCTGCAGCATTTAATCATGCCTCTAATGCCTGATTTGGACAGATCAGCTCCTTGATCTAAGCTTCTGATACTTGTGTAGCCCTGATTCAGGGAAGCATTTATATTCAGAAGCAGCCCTTAGTATCAAACACAGACACAAGCGATTTTCTAAATGGGAAGGGCCTCAAAGACATACTTAAATTCTTGCTTGGCTCAGGAGTTGCTTGCTATCTTTTATGATGCTGTGAAACAGAAACAAATGTGACGATTACTGAAGTATGAGCTGTGAACTGCAGCAGTTCCAGCTGGAGAGCCTTCCTCTACGAGCTTCTGACTGCCCTTGCATAGCCTGATCCTAAAGTAACTGGGACCCTGCTTTTACTGGGCTCGTTTCTTTTTCTTCCTTGAGGATCTAGCAGTACATAAAAAACCCCAAAGCAAACCAAAACCAAAAAAACCCTCACAACCCAAACCAAAGCCATATATACAAATTTTACGTTATTGAGTAGAAAGGAGTATCTGCATATCTGACCTGGGAGAGATTATGTCTTGTGGAAATAACACTGGTTCGTGTGAGGTGGCTTTAATTTGTCAGTGCTTTACTCCCATGGAATAACTCTGATGATGTTTGCAGAGCAAGATTTTCCTGCCTGGAAATTCAAAACTCCCTTCGTTCACTGTAGACCAGGGTGAGGCAAACAAGGCCCTTTGTGGTGTATCAGGCTGGAGTCTGCCAAGAAGCACCCCAAAGCCGGGGGATTTGGCCAGTTTCAGGCCATGGGGCAGTACAGTGACATCTATGTGTGGGGCACAGAGCTGCCCCACTGCTAAAGGCCCACGGGGAAGGGGTGCAGGGAAGGGAAGCACTTCTGTTTCTGCCTTTCCGTTTTCCCTTATCTTGTCATCTCCTTTTCTCCTCAAAGTGTTTCTCCCTCAGCCCCCACAGCGCCACAGGAAACCTCACCCACTCTACTTATTTTTGCCTGTTGGCATGTGGGCAGGTATACCTGCCCTGTGTGCTTTAGCTCAGTGCTGCATCATGGAGCAAGCACTTTTGTTCAGAGCTCTTTTTAAAGCTATTAAAAAAAAAAAAAAAAGAAAAAGAAAAAGAAAAGAGAAAAAAAAAAAAAGAAACACGCACCCTGAAGCCTGAATAGCAGCATTTCTATCATCTGTTGTCATGACACACAGCTGACGTGGGAACACGGCAATAAGGCTGACTGCTATATGAGTTTAATTTTGGTGCAGAAATTTGCTAGAAGAAGCTTTCAAAAATATCTCTGGGTGGGAGGAAAACAGGTGGGTGCTGGTTATGTGTATGAAGCAGGAGGAAATAGTTGTCAATCTTACCTAAGCATTACTCTGCATCCATCAGCCCTTTGGTACCCTCACTACTCAACAGGGGAAATAAATGATACTGTCTCTCTCTGCTCCTCTCTCCTGTTACTTCTGGAGAATGAGCCATAGAGTGCAGGAAAACCAAGCTTGGGATGACCGAATAGAACCATGGTTGTCTTGGTCATGTGGTTTTGGTAAAGATATCTATGGAGGAAGGGGATCACATACCAACCACTGGAGCCAAGCAACAGTGAGATCCACTCAGGACAGACTTCTGGGCCAGTAGCATCTAAAATGACACCTGACATTGGAGATGGGTGGTGAGTAGTAGATGGTCTGTAGGTACTCCTAGGCTAAACCCAGTTTCTGTGGTTGTCTGTGTAGGAGAGCAAGTGGACTCAGTTCAGCTTGTTGTTCAAAGGGTCTGTTCAACCATGTGTTCCTGTGCCACATACACACTGTAGTTTCAAAAGTGTCTCTTCTGTCCATGTCAGTGTAGCTAGGTAAATCAGACCTAGTCTGGTTTTTAGACACTTCTGAACTATCACAGCTGCTGCTGGATATGAAAGAGTGTAGGTGTTCAGAACTATTCTCTAAAAATCACTCTTCTAACCTGTTTCAAGCTCATTTTCTTTTACCGCAATTACCCTTTATTAGTACATTTCTCATCTGTTAGTCATCTTGACTAATGACTTTACTCATCTATACTAGTTTACTCACCCATTTCAATACTTTCATAGATCACAGGAACATTTTATGACTTAATTAAATAATCAATCAGAAGCTCAGAGTCTTTGAATGAAAAACATTATGTTTTATAAGAGCAAAATACTATGATTACATGACTGAAAAACATAATTTAATGTCAGGACTTTCCTTCTCCACATTTGGTATTTGGACGTCCACTATAACTATGGTGACAAAACTGGAACCCCCAGCACTGAGAAGTTTGACAGGGGACATCCACACTGTCACAAGTTGATGGTCTGTACTGAGACTGAGGCAGAGGAAGAAAAGGAAGAACTTGCTTGGAGAGAAGGTGCACTGGAGCAGAAGGACATTTAAGCCTGTATGAGTGGAGTAATTCAGAGTATCTCTTGCAGAGCAAAGCTTGCACCTGTTGTAATCATAAAGCCAAGGGAACCGTAGCTTTTTATTTTATTTTATCCCCCTTTCGTTGTGTTTCAACACAGTTTGAAAATGTGACTTTTCCCATACCAGTGCCTCTGTTTACCCAATGTGTGAAATTCTCCCTTCTGCAGTCCCAAAGGAGAAGCCTTGTTGAGTTAAAAATTTGATAGCAATGTATCCTTTGCATCTTTACTTAGCTTTTTGGGTTTGATCCTGTCTTTTTGTGTTCCTCTGATTCTCCTGCAGTTTCAGTTTCCAGCCTTTACACTGAATATCTCATAATGTGCTCAATAAAAATTGAATAGTTTCCACTTAGAATTCTAAAAATGGTTTGCCATTTCCAGAAAGTGACAGTATCAATATTATCGTCAGTCTTTTATGCAAATTGCTACCCTGTTGCTACTCACCGAAGTATCTCATATTTCTCTGAAACCAGGCTCCACATTCTTCCACTCAGATGCTCTGGAACTCCTAACCTTCCTACTGGAGATGCCTAAACTGGCATTCACCTTGCTACTGGGCAGGGTAGATCTTAATTATTTAAGTGGTATGAACAGTCATCAACTGGGAAACTGTTCTTCATACTCTCCATTTGCACATGAAGAGAAAAAAAAGAGAATCTAGGTGACTTGTCTGAATTCTTACTCCTTTCCCTTTCCCCTTCCCTTTCCCCTGCCCTTTCCNAATTATATAGGGCTGGAAAAAAAATAATCCAATTCTGAGTTTGTCTTTGGGGAAACATAACCATCTGGAAAAAGTATAAGCTCTTGCTATAGGATTGATCTAACTTCCCATGCTAAACAAAGACATTGATTTTCCCCTTCTTTTTAGTTATTGCACTTCACATAAGTTTTTCAAGCCACCTTGAAAAGACAGCCTGGAATAGCATTCTCCCTATATAAACAACTCTGGTAGAAATGTTGCTTTCCTTTACAGGAGTAGCAGCCATGTGCTCTTAATCACATACCCTGAACGAGAGAGGACTCAATAACATTTTTAAGAAGCACATTTTCTTTGTAGGCTCTCCTCTGCCTGCTCCAGTCTGAAGACAAAATGACTGCCTGTCTGAAGACAGCAGATGTCTCAGAGATGTAAATGCTCAATAACCCTGAATCAAAGCCCCAGCATAGCTGAATACCCCACTGTATAGAGACAATATCGACTGTCTTCGTGTTTGTTTACTTTCTGTGTAGGGGGCTGAAAATACTAGTGATGTTTAAACACCTCTTTAGAGTCATTACAATATATTGTGCAAATACAGTTATTTTTCCCTGGTAAGCAGGCATGAAATGCACATTTGCTTATCAGAATGAAACAGTTCCTGGGGAGGCCTTGATGTCTGTCAGGTGAATCATCTAATCTCCACATTTAATGTATTGAGCAGGGTAAATAAGTCACTTTTTGGAGACGTCTAAATATACATTTCTCTGAGAGCTTTTTGAATCTCTACGGGAAAGAAATCATTCTTATATAAAGACTGGGTGATTACCTGAAAAAATAATTGTGATATGGCCATGTACTGCACACACTAAACAGACTTATTTCCAACAATCTTCCCCCTAAAAAGGCTAATTGCCAAGCTGCACCAGACACTTAGGATTTAATAATCTGTCATAAGATATTTCCTCCTCCTACTTAGGAGAAAAAGAAAAGCAAAAATAAAACAGACACAAATTTTGCAGTCAACAAAATTGCCATACCTCTTAGGAATATTTAAGTTATAGTATAACATGACAAAAATAATGAAATTAAAATGCAAAACCAACCCCCTGTCCTTAATTCACCCCTTTGTGCTTTTCCTTATTATCATGCAAAAGAACAGTGCCATTTCTGCTGTGAATCTTTGTGACACTAAACTTGCTGCATTTTCAGGATGACTTATTCTGGCTGTTAGCTACCTCCAGAATGGTTACAGTAAATCATCTAGTCCATCTCTCCCAAAGTGCAATTAATCCCTACTGCACATTTGCAAGGGCTTATCCTGCCGATTGTAAATGTCCTGAGCAAGCTGGCTTTCTCTTTATCTTTGCTTTACCACTGCATTATTTTTCAGCCTAGGAATATGTTAAAAAAATAGACTTAATCAGAATCTTTCCCCGATTTCATTAAGTTTGTACTAAAATGACTGCTTGGTATTTCCCTGCAGCTGCACAAGGTTCTTCACTGTATTTTCCTCTTCTTCCCCAAAGCTGACATCTGAAAGTATTGTCCAGGAAGGAAAATATGGAAGGACTGTCCAGCCTTTGACCTCACTTTTGGGAGGGGTTCTTCACCCCCACTTTCCCAGTGCAAGGCTATTGTGCTTTGCCACATGCTTGGGAGTACCATGTCTCCAGATTATCTGCCTGGCTGGGCTCCTTCACTTTGCAGCATTGGCAGACTTAGTGTCAAAACCCAGCCAAGGTTTGTTCTGAAAGTGGTTTAAGGTCAGACACTGTCCATCTCTTCCTGTTCTTATTTGCAGCTCCCACCTTGAAGATCCTGGCTTGATTTGAAAACTCTTCAGATGACTTGACCTGAAAGCATGTGCCTCGAATGCACATGTTTTTCTCTGAAAGTAACATTCAGGCTATTTTACTTTTTGAATCTCTCCCTGTGATTAATGCTTCACAACAGGCTGGTGCCATGGTTTACAGGCTCTGAGTGAGGCACAGATGCTCAACAAAGATTGTGCATGGCAGAGGCACATGCAGCCATGTCAGAGCAAGTGTATGAGAAACTTCCTGCCTTTGGTGTGTAACCACTTGTCCAGGCCACTTGTTTCTCAATTAAGCATGGGATTTGTTGGCTAGCTCTCTATGTTCTCAGTGATATTTCCAGCCTACATGTAATTTTTCCCAAGGTTGGGCAGGAGGACAGAAGGAAGAAGCAAAGAAAGTTTTTAAAGAACTTTTATTTTCATTAATATATGATATATAAATTATGAAGAACACTAGAAGTAATATAGTTATTAAAAGTAAGTAGCAGTATGACTTAATACAGCCAATCACCAAGAAAGAGATGATAGGGCATCACTGTAGAGTCCACTCTACTGTTATGAAGCTGGGAATAAAATGCAATATTTAGTAACAGCTTTTAAAATTTCCTCTATTTTATTTCCTTAACCTTTAACTGTGATGTGAAACTGAGCCAGGAAGGAACTGCTTATTAGCCTTGCTAAGGGTATTGTTCATGGCAATTCTGAACAATTTTGCTGGCATCCAGAGGACTTAACCAGGCACAGCCTGGTTTTGAAGACTGTGATGGAGCAGAGTCAAGCTGAAGTTCCTAAATATGGCCTGATTCTGAAAACAAGTGTCTGGAACTCAAACTTTCCATTGTTTTATATTTACAGGGAATTTTGCTTGATTTCACTGATAGTATAACTATCTAAATGCTAAGCACAAACATTTATATTGTTATTAATAGTATAATGAGGAAAGGAAAATAAAAGAACTGGCCTGTCTGTCCTTACTTAGACAACTGAGTATGTTTTTTTTTCTGTTTATTTTTACACCTTTTAGTGCTGAACAGACAAGAGTATTTAATAAATGTTTTCTTCATCATTTACCCTTTCTATAAAAAAGCAGCCTCCCCATTCTGCAGGTGACTGAACCAGAGACAGAGTCAGTGCCTATTTGCCTAACATTCAGACAACTGAAGCAGGAGCCAGGCTGCTTCCTCTGACACTGGTGTGGAGCAGAACAAAATTAATTTCAGAAAACCAGTGGCAGAGAGCACGACAAGAGAGAATATCACCATTTTCCAGCCACTTCTGTTTACATTTGCATTATGATCTGGGGCTAGTCTGTGGACTAGCAGGTCCTGTGGACAGGACCTGCAGGAAAGTTAATAAAATTTTCTTTTAAATGTATTGGTAAAATTGCATTACCTCACTCAGGTGACTCTAAAAAAATTAAAATAGGCCTTAATTCTGTTTAATTTCTTTGCAATATAATGTGGTTTACCTCATCCAATTTAAATATACACCTTAGATTAGCTCAGTTTACCTCTCCTCAGCATCCCCACATAGCTAGGACCTAATTTTGTTTTCTAAGTCTTGAAGCCATATTCCCCATGTAGGAAGGACCTAATCTTGTCTTCTAAACCTTGAAGCCACGTTCTACCCTCTCTTCTCAGTGCAGCTGGGAGATTTCTTATTTCTGCACTTCACAGATTGCTACATGCCCTGCCATCACACAGTTAATATAACCAGCTCTTTAAAAGGTCAATGATATTAGCAGTTTTTGTCAATACAGAGTTACTTTAAAAACTGATGATTGAAAGGAAGGTGTGAAAGAACAGGCTGAGATAATAATTCACAGAGTAAAAATTATGAAATGGTGGAGTAATTACAGCCTGCAAAATCAAAAAACCCCAATGTGACCAGCTGTGGGACTTGTGACAGTTTTATTAAGGCGAGGGACTGAAGAGAGGGTGTGAATAGGGGCTTTTGAAAACCATTTTCCTGGCACGAGGATGCGGAGGAGCTAGGTTTGCACTTGGTGGCAGTGCTCTCCTGCCCTGCCCACAGCCCCAGCTGCCCGTGCTGTGCCTGCTGCCTGCAGAAGACACAGAGAGTGAGTGATGTCTCTGTACAACCCAGGGCTCATAACCTGCCTAATACTGTTTTCTTAATGAATTTTAAATACTGTTCCTTTACTCTGATAGAGCTCTGCTGCTTTAGAGCTTTCACTGCTGTTTAAAGGACTCCCTAAAGAGAAAGGGAGGAAAGAAATGTCTGGAAATGGGTGAAAATATTTGTAATTATTGTAGGAACAGTTATCTCTGTTATCAAGAGTCCCTTGAGAGTAAGGATAGATATCAGAAGGAAAATGGTTGGGAGGTCTTAAGGCCATATTTGGTGTTTAATTTTTGCCTGGGAAAGCACTGACTTTCATGGACTGGCCCTATTTTTTGCTCTCCTTCCTCCCCATTCTTTCTCCTTCCTTTTCCCTCCTTTCCCTCCGTTTCTCTTTCCTTCTTCCCAAGCAGGCTGTACTTTCACCACCTCATAGCTGTGACATGTTGAAAGTAAGGAAACTCACAGCCTACAACAAACACCCATTGCCAAGGCGTTTACTGACTGTCCTTCAGCTCTCCAAGAGGGCAGGAGAACTGGTGCCGAAAGTCAGGTTTGCTGCAAGATTACTTGTCACTGACAGCACCAGCAGCCACAGATTGCTCTCAGATGAAGCTCTGGGCCTTATGTGACTCACAAAATTACAAGGATTGAGTGTACTAGAACTGAGCTATTGCCTCTTCTTCAACAGGACATCCACAGCACCACAGGTGTTGAGGGGGAAATAAAGTGTCCTTCAAATGCCCTGTGTCTTGTGTAATGGGAATCTGGCATTTATGCAGTGTCCTGACTGATTCTGCAGGTAACAGATGGGAGTCCTCTAGCAACTCTTTAGGGTGAGCTCGCTGATGGTCTTGCAGCACATGGTAACACAGACCTACCGACCACTCTGGTCTACTGGAATGAAGCAGAATTAATGCGGTGTGGTCAAGTCTCACAATTTTATTATTAATTTCGTAGCATTCGATGTCTTTCCCAGTGCTTCAGTCTTCATTCACATGACATGCAGAGAAGGTAATTTCTCTTCTTTTAAAGGGAACGTGTGGCTTTTCCTCTTTGTGTGGAACAGATCGAAAATGTGAAAAACAGAGGCTTTGATTGTAGGAAACAAATTCCCTCCATTTGCCCAGGAAAACACGAGGCACTTTAGTGTCACAACTTTTGCAAGCCTCAGATGACCAGTAGTCAAGATTAGTAGACTGGTCTCTGCTTCAGCTTTACAGACACATTTTCTGCATAACAAAATGAAATGTGTGAGACTCTGCAGCTGTTCCCTCAAGGTACGCTGGTTGGTAATGTGCTGTGGTGGACAGAACTATGTAATCAGAGAGTAGTAATGTTGGCAGCAAAAAAGAAAAGGTGGGTCAAATCTGACCATGTGTAAATACAGGATGAAATAGGAAGATTTGTAAAAATTAGAGAGAATCTGCAGATGTCTTTATCAAAGCAGCAGGAGAAAGAAATCAAGGCTCTTAAAATGAATTTGTTCCTGAGAAGAAGGTGAAGTTCAGCCCAGACACAGTGATACAGGACACCTCTTTATTTACTCAAATTTGGAGGTTGGTTATGCACCATGTAAGTTCATGCTCCATTCTAGGTGCAGAGGTTAAATATTCGATGCTCAAATGGGCCCAAAGCACAGAAATCATCTCTTTACCATGACACACAATGAAAGGTGAGGCTAATGTGGTTTCTGTGGCTGCCTGGGGCAGATAGTTCAGCAGCAAACATTGTTCATGGATTTATCTATCAGCAGAGATGAGCCTCATTGCTTTTACAGTTCAGTGGAGCTCCTGATCAGCCCAATCTCAGTAATGAACAAAGCCTGTGAAATAATTTGTATCCTCTATTAGAGACAAACAAGCAAGAACACCACTTAAAGAAGCAATATAAATAATGAATGAGTAGAGAAATATGGCCCTTTCTGACAGAAATGATGCTGGTTTTAATTTGTGTTTATGGCACCTAAAGTAATGGCCACATGAAATATGCATGGAGAGAAAGAACCAGGGAAAAAATCCCTGCAGAACCCGACTGCAATCCTCTGGACTCTGACCAAAACTTGCAACGGGAAAAATGTAACAAGGCAAAAAGAAAGCACCAGTAGGAAGAGAAAATAATAAACACAGGAAAAATACAGTGCATATCTTTCTCTGGTGCCTGCTACACTACTAGGAAATCAAAACACTTTTTAGGAAATGAGCTCAAAGTGTAAGATTGCCTAATGAGACAGTCTTTAGCATTTGATATAATGAAGTAAAATCTTTATGGAGGGAAAGATAGTGTTTCACTGTTGCTTTTGTATAGAAAATCTGTTTAAAATATATGAATCCCTCTTTCAGCAGTCATTCAGAGTGGTTTTCCTATAAATTTAAGAACATTAGGCCATGAATCAGAATAAAAAAAGGATGTAGCCCATCATATAGAATCTTCCTCTGGAAAAACATCTTAAGTTTAGTCAAATACTTTCTTGAAGAACATTTTAGAAATTTGAAAATAAGGACTAAAATGATTTTAGCTTTCATAGTTGAAACTACTTTTTCCTGGATTTTTTAAGACCTAAAGAGTGTACAGAGGTGTTAATATGTCTGAATATGGTGAGTAGGGCCCTACTTTTTCTAATTGAGGTGCTGAAAAATAATGTCCTAAACTGTCAGTAATCAGAGTGATTTCAGGATATTGTTTTTTGTCCTAGAACAGGAGTGCAAATATTTTGTTTGAGCTTGACCACAGAACCTGGTTTCCCAAAGTAGCACATATGATTTTACTCTCAGGAAACAGCAGGCCAGCTCTTTCAGCAGTGCTTGGAATGGAACGAGATAGAGGTGTTATATACCCGAATTTTAAATGTGGATTTTTAAAAATTAATTTTTCCACAAAAATGAAATGGTACCATAAATTTTGTAAAAGGACTTCTACATATCATGACAAGACTCCTTGTACTTTCTCTTCACAACTGCCTAAAGCCGGGGGGGCTATTAACACCCCTGTACATGTGTCACCTTTGTATCAAAATCGCATCTCCAAAGACAGTGTGTTTGTATTGCGTTTGCATGGCCTAGTTTTGGTAGCAGTGGGGCTACAGGGCTTCTGTGAGAAGCTACTGGAAGCTTCCTCCGTGTCTGGCAGAAGCAGTCTCTGGTAGCTCCAAAGACAGATGTCCAGCTGTCCAAGCCTGGGTCATTTAGAAATGGTGGTAGTGCCTCTGGGATACCAGATTTAAGAAGAAAGGAAAAAAAGTGATTGTGCAGATGTAATTGTGGCCAGAGGAGAGCGGGGTGAGAACATATGACATAAACAACTCTGCAGGTACCAAGATCAGTGCAGAAAGAGAGGGAGGAGGTGCTCCAGAGCTGAGCCAGAGCTGAGATTCCCCTGCAGCCTGTGGTTCAGACCATGGTGAAGCAGTTGTGCCCCTGCAGCCCATGGAGGTCCACAGGGATGTAGAGATCCACCCACACTGGAGCAGGTGGATGCCTGGAGGAGGCTGTGACTCCATGGAAGACCCGTGGAGAGAGGGGCCCTGCTCCCAAGCTGGAGCAGCCTGTCCTTGAAGGACTGCAGCCCGTGGAAGAATGACCCACGCTGCAGCAGTTTTGGGAGGACTGCTGCCTGTAGGATGGACTCACACTGTAGCAGGTCACAGATTGCTTGTTGCTGGTGAGATGGAGCCACATTGGAGAAGCTCATGGAGAGCTGTCTCCTGTGGGAGGGACCCCACGGTGTAGCAGGGGAATGACTCCTCTCCCTGAGCAGCGGCAGAAACAACTTGTGCTGAACTGACCATAACCCCCACTCCCTGTCTCCCTGTGCTTCTGGGGTAGGAGGTAGAGCTGGGAAGGAGGGAGGGGTGGCAGGAGGGTGTTTTTAAGGGTTTGTTTTATTTCTCGTTATCCTGCTGTGATTTTGTCAGTAATAAATTCACTTCATATCTCTAAGCTGAGCCTGTTTTTCCCATGACAGTATTTGATGAGTGGTGTCTCCCAGTCCTTATCTCAACCCATGAACCTTCGTGGTTTTTTTTGGTTTGTTTTTTTTTTTTTTATCCCCAGTCCAGCTTTGGAGGGGACGAAGAGAGCGGTTTTGGTGGGTGCCTGGCATCTGACCAGTGTCAACCCACTACCATGCTATAGTTACAAATCATGGATAGGCTGTACTGAAAATAGTTAGTCCCAAACAAAGTGAAAGACGATAGTCCCTAGATAGATGAAAAGTTACAGGAAAGAGAGAAAACCCCCACTCCATAACAAGAAGAAAGTCAGAGAAAAGATTTTCTAGGGGTAAGGGCAGCAAAGGAGTAGATGTCCTGATTATCAATATCCATCTCTGAGATGCTAGAAAAATGTCAGAGTGCAATTTCTGTCCAACATGACTTTGGCACAGGCAATTCCCCAGGATCATGGCATTAACAGGCATGTAGGCAGAAGATGAAGAAGGAAGATGTTTGAGGACTCTTTCAGTTCCACTGGTTCAGTGAGTTAATGAAATGACCCCATTGTTTGTGAGTTCATGGAACTATTCAAGTTGTGGGATTGCTCTAGCAATACTCATCAGAATTAATAATACATCTCAGTTAGAAGGGTGCCGTGATGTGCAGTGTCCATCTTCCAGGGTGTACAGGAGTCCCTGTAGAAATGCTCAGTATGTTTTCTTCCTCCTTGGTTGAAAGATTTAGTCCATGCCAAAGGGAAAATTATCAGTCTGGAGTGAGCAGAGCTGTGCTGGAAGCAAGAAAACACAGGTGGGAGAGGGGTGCAAGCCTGGGCTTCCCTGGGAACTTTGACTGTCCTAGCAGGTGAAAGTGGAACAGTTCCTTTGTGTTTTGTTTGTGTGCCTAAAAACACATTTGAGAATGCATCTATCAATTTTTTTTCTCCAAGAGGTACCTTAAGTACCTTAAAGTGTCATTTTTTTTTCAGCTGAAAGTCCTCTACAAGTCTCATCTGAATCTGCTGAGAAGTCTGGCCACTCAAAACATGCATTTTCCAGAGAATCTGCTGAAAATAAAAAAAAAAATAAAAAGGAAGAAGGCCCATCTTTAATGGCTCTAATGTCAAAACCATTTGTTTACAAGAACTTCTGACAGACGACACAAGAATTTACTGTTAATTTCTTTGGGTCAGATTTTTGCATGATACAAATTGGAATATATGTCTATGTAACTCAGTCTTTCAACTGGTGCTTTGAGATTTTCTTTGAAGTGCCTCCATTTGCACAAAAAAAGTAGTGAGGCTATGGCCATGCCAAAACGTAGCAACAGGATACAGACTGGGATCTTCAGCGGATTGAAGTCAATATATCTCTGTGACTTAAATGGTTTATATAGGCCGTAGCTGGCATGAACCGCATATGCATTTCAAGGACAAAGGAAAGGCTTATCATTCCTTTGCAAGGACTCCCAGTCAGATATTTCTCATTCTTACCAATTTCTTTCTCCAAAATATTCCACAAAACCCAATCTGGGACATTCAGCAAGTACTGGATAACAAACACGGGAGAAGAAAAGCCTCAGCAAGCCTGAATTCACTGGGTAGGTAAAGGAGGACTGTAAAGAAGTTCCCTTTCCAGTACTCTGATGGGAAGCATTAACAGGCAAAAGTGTTCTTTGCTCTTTGCTGACTTTTGATGGTAAAATGCCAAACTACTGGTAGAAATGTACATGCTCCTTAGCTGTTCTTCAGAAGGCTCCCTGTACGATGAGCAGGGATCAGACATTACTATGGGAAATACATATACCATGTGCAAGTACACAGGTTAATATCTCTTGGTCTGAAAAGCTAAACAAATATGTTATATTTTATCATCCAGAAAACCAAACACTGTCCCCCAGCAGGGACGACCATAATTTTTGTTGCACTGGGCTCTGCAGGAATCCTGAACTTCAAGCAAACCATGAGAATTGTTTCTCAGCAAGTCTCAGGTTGACAGTAAAGGCAACAAAGATAAGTGATGGAGAGAAAAAAGCGCAACTGTCACGGCAATTTGGACATTGTTTTCAAAAGAAAAGTAGCTTTCTCTATTCCAGGGCTTTTGCTTTAATCTCTTCTGTGCTGTAGTGCAATATGGTAGACTCAAGATAAAAAGCAGCATTCAGTGCTGTAAGAACTCCTTAACATTTATTAATGGCCAGTGATGAATTTGCAGAAACCTTCCAGATGGGAACAGGTTTCCAAATGGGAACAGGTTTGGGCTAGCTCTACTTTGAAAATTGTTGCAGGGCTGCCTTGGTCCCTTTTATGTGCATTTAAGAAAAGTTAATCTGGGATTCATAATGCTGGTCAGGTAAGTAAGGCATCCTCAAGAAGCCCTCCAATTAGATGTCTAGCTTTTCTAGTTGGACAACATCCTTGATAGCAATAAATTTCCTGTCCCACCCAAACCTGTGATGGGTCAGGCTTGACTGGAGATCCGTCTGTTTTGTGGTGCTGGAGTAATTTTTCCAAGGAAGAGTATTATTCTGGAAGGCCAAGGCTTGTGAGCTACACAAAATGTGTTGGAAATATCTGGAGTGAATTCCCTTTTCTTGCACAAGACAAAGAGGCAGCATGGTAGATTTTGTCCTGTTAATAAAAGCCAGCTCTGCTAGGAGGGCCTAATGTCTTCAAATTCTTAAACAAATATTAACAGCACCACCATCTTTGCATTAAAAAAAAAAACAAAAAACAAAAAACACACAAACAAAAAAACCCCAAAAACCCAAACAAAAATGCACACACATTTTGCAAATATACTTATTGGAAGAACTGCTTAACCAACTTTGAACTGTGCTTCAGATGAATATATTTCAGACAGAGCCAAACAGTAAAGCACAAAGCAGAATTGTAAAGCGACACCACGGCCTCAATTGTATCATGCACAGCTCTAAAATAAGCAGATCTTTCTTTGATAAGTCACTGAGCTTATTTAAATGTTGACCAGGAAAAATGAGTCTTCATGGAAGAAATTAATTTTTCTTTGCATTGCAAAGAAAAAATTTCCTAGGACATGGGCAAGGCAAGAGCTAAAATCCCTGATGAGTGTTATTAAGGATATTGTTATGAAATATAATACTTGGTAGTTCTTTGGAGGAGGGATTTTCTTGCCACAAAGACTGTACTATTTCAACAGTTATTTTAATAAAAACATGTCCAAATGCATTTGTTTAGCCAGTTTTCTCTCCTCTTTTACAGAGCAGGAAGTTTCAGAATATATGGTTTTTGAAAAGCCTATGTGGAAATTGCACTGAAAGGACTTGCTTTGAAGTAATGGCTTTCTTATATTTTACCATACTGAAATGCTGAAATAACAATTTGAAACACAAGGTTTTACTTCCATATGTTGATTCAACACAATTTTTTTCTTAACCATTTCATCTACCATCACAAAAATCAGAACATCAGTAACCTCAGAAAATACCAGCACTGTACCCCAAAATAAAAAAATGTCTATGTGATACCATTATCACTAGGAAAATGTTCCAGTGGAAAGTATCAGCCATTGTCAGAGTTCATGAAATAATCCTTCCTATTGGCTTTAATTCTTTATTACTTGCCAGGAGAGGAAATTTTTCTACGTCATGGTTTTTTTCTCATCATGGAGTGGAGACACCACAGTTCTTGCTTCAGCTATGTGCAAAGAAAACTGAAAATGGAAAAACATCCAAAGTCTGCTGAGGTACTGGAATCGAATGGAGAAGGCTGACCTTTTGCATGTGGGATGAATATAGCACACAAATTACAGATCGGTGTCAACCCCAGCACTGATTTTTTTCAGTTCAGCTGCTGATTGGCCATGAGATACACCAAAGCTGCCAAATTCATTTCCCAAACAGGCCCAAGTGACTGGCCCTGACTCCATGCAACTGCAAAGATATGAGGTGTGCACAGAGCCGGTTTGATTATGTCTCTTCCCTAGAAACTTGCCTGGCATTTGGCAGCTTACGACTATCAAATATTTATCGTATTATCAGAGGACAAAGCCAGAGCTAATTGATGTTTTCTATAGCAGAACCCAACAATGTAGGCTGTTCGATAAGCAGTGAGAGTTTCCTCAGCACTTCAAGGAATTGGAGCTTCTCAGCCCAGTGTCTTCTTGTTTTTCAGAATTCCCATTCATCTACACAAGATTGCCAAGCCATGAGAAGATACTTGCTTTGTATTCTACAAATTGGAAAGAGAGACTTGCCATGCAGGAGAGCCACTGTCATTGGCCAGGCAGTGCAGGGACAACCAGGTCTGGGGACGGGCACCAGAGATACTCTGGCTGGCCTCTGTCACTGCAGCCACAATAGAAGGGGAAGGGACAGTGTTAGGACCCAAAACATTCTGAGCTAAGGCAGAGAGCCACCTTAACCTTTGGAGAAAGGATGCTACCACAAGCTCTGGCTTAGGGCTGGGAAGAAAAGTGTGTTTTCTGTGATTGTCATGGTGTGATAGTACTTTTGATCCTGGCCAAGTTGGAGATCACACAGAAAGAAAAAACCTACAATAACCCACAAAGAAACAAAACTCCACCCCCATATTAAATTAAGCATCAGATTGTTCCTATTTTAACTCTGTTGATTCATCCAGCCAGGTTCTTCTAACAGTATTTTTGCTGCACAAAGAGCTTGGGGCATCTAAAGAAATAAGGACTTGAGGTCTGGAAATGCTTAAAATTTTGGCTCTTTCACTACCTTCTGCAGTTTCCAACTGGCTAATTCATGTTTTAGTGCCTCAGATGGCTCATCAACAAGGCAGAGCAACAGCAGTGTCCCCATAGGACTAGTAGCTGGGGAATAAAACCATGTTCCTAAATATGTAGATTATTAACAATGACAAAGTGTAAACACAAAGAAGAATAATATGCTTATTTTTATGATGTAGTAGCTATGTAAAAGGCTGATTTCTGCTAGCTAAGAAATAAAGCTCCTAATGACTTTGTGAGGTAAGGTTTTAAATTAGTTGCAAGTTCGCAGTGGTTGGCTATAGTCATCTGAGTATCTATTTGTATATCTGAAGATTATGGTAAATTATTTGGATTTGATGCCTGTTTTAAAGGGTATTTAAGGAGTGGGTTGACTGTAATGTGCAGCACAAAGGATAGTGTTTGTCCTGTGTGTGGGGATATAACTCCAAATCTGTGCCCAGCTATTTTGAGGGGTTTTACAAAGCCAAAACCAACTTAAAACTGCAGTTGAAGAGATAACACTTTTGGTCAGTGCTATGTGAAAGTTCCTTGAAGGGTTGTGAGCAACCCTTACTCGTGAAGAAAGACTGCTGACATCCTCATAGACATAAATCTTGTCTAATTTCAACAACACTTTGGGATGACTTGTGCCATTGGCCCAGACTTGTGCACAGAAGGGGTCTGGTTTTGTTTTTGCATTGACCTCCAAGGATGTTGTATATGACTTTGTTTCCTTGCATAGCATTTCCCACAATGTAAAAAATTACCTTAAAAAGAATGGGTTTGTTTTGCCATGGAGATAAGTATAAATATCAAAAAGCAGGCACAGATAAAACAATAAACATTCAAAACAGAACTTTGAATTATGCTTTGTTTTGGAATCCATTTTTCCAGTACGTGTGGATTCAGAGATATATGACTTTCCCTTGGGACTGGAAACCAGGAGAGTTTCCACAGGTCATCTGACCACACAGCACGGTTTATGTTACTCAAATGCTTGCCCACACTAAGCTGTCAGAAAAGGTCTCCTCTCTCTCTCTCTGACACAGACTTTAGTTTTACAAGAACTAAGCTCTGTAATTCCTGGGATGCTTTCTATTGCAAAGAAGTGATGACCATGAGTGCAGGGTCATGATTTAACACACTTGCATGTGTGTCCCACTTTGAGGAAATGTCAAGAAAGCACATGGGCTTTGTGTGTGTGTGTGCATTTTTTTGTCCTGAATTTCTGCTATGATGAGTCTGGCTCTCTGTCAAGCAAGTCATCTCACCCTGACACTGAGCTGCTATTTGAAAATCTTTTCTTGGTTTGCATGGAGGAAGTTCCAACAGGTACCCATTGGGCTACTTGCCAGAGCCCCTTCAGAGGGAATGCCTATTGGAAGGCACCTTTTTTTTTTTTTGCTGTGGGGTGACCTGCAACAGTACGCTTGGTGTTCAAGCATGGCTTGAGGCCCAGCCATTCTGTGGGAAAGTACTTGGTTATAAGACCAGGTTACTACAGCACAAGGGGAAAATGTCAGTTTATATCTTTCCTAAATATGAATGTTTTAATTTGGACTCGGAAGAACTACCAATATTTCTCAGTGTTTTTGTGATATCGGAGGTATGGCAGTGTGTACCAATGTATAGATGCTACATAATAGCATAGATGGTATAAATTGTATAAGCTCTGTACAAACAGTTGCATTTTCTTTCTCCAGACAGAGCTGAAGACATAAGGAATTAACAAAAGGTTCTTAATGTCACCTTGTAGGTTATTCCACTCCTCTTACCTTTAAGAAGAGGTGACTCCAGAGGAAAAAAACCCTGTGTTCTTATGGTATGTCTGATAGAACTGATTTTGAGATAATGAGTGGTGTTGTTTAAAAATATACTTTCTACTCACCTCTGTATGTATTTATTTATTTACTATAGTTCCTCACACACAAGAGAACTAAGCCTGTTCCAGCTTCCAATCCACATGCTGTGTCCATTCTAAGCTAGTCTCTGCTTTTCTTTTACACACAAGTTGACAAGAGAGAAAAAGGTGGGAACACTGCTCACAGCTTTGCTGGCCAAGAAAACACTCCCATAATTCTCACGATTAGTCTCCAAACTTTGTTTACCTAAGATGCCTTCTTTATTTTCCAAAATGTGTGAAACAGAAGCCCTGAGTGTCATGGCTTATTAATGCCATTCCCCAATTTGGTGCCTTCTCCCATGATGCTGAGATTCCAAAACCACGCACTGCTCACTGGCTTCCCCTCCCCCCACTTCCACCTGCGGATGGCCAGAGAGGAGAACTGGAGACACAACAGCAAAAGTCATGGACTGAGACAAGAACAGTTTACTGGAAACTGCAGTGCGATAAGAAAACAAACAGTAACAGCAACAATATTAATCATAAAGGCAAGAAAGAAAGTGGAGAGCTCAACCCAACGGCAGCAATACCACCCAAACCGCTTCCTCCCGTTGGGACCAGCATCACCCCACCACTCCATGTGCCAGTCTTGCTCCACTGGGAAAGGAACACCCTTTGCTCTCAGTTGTGAGAGACAGTCCCTCTCCCAGCTCCTGGCAGTAACATAAAATACTATGGAATATCATTCATGTCATAGCCATGCCCAGATAGCTCCAGGCTCTGCTCCCTCGCAGCCAATCTGGACCAAAACCAGTACACTAAATCAACAAGATTTTTGACGTACCCTTTGGGAGAAAGTGACTGTAAAAGTATTTGTGAGGATTCACTGCATGATAAAAAATTCTTATTGTACGTCAGCTTAGCTTTCCAAAGGAACTGTGTTTTCATGTTAAAGCAGTAGACAGGAATGAGAGACTATCTGTTGCAGTTTATGGTCTCTGCTATAAGATTCTACTGTAAGTTTTGGTAAGTAGGTCTATTCTTCACCTGTAAAATGTAGAAATTTGACAGTAAGACACATTTTCCCCATATAGGGAATATAGGGAAATGTTTGCCCATAAATGCCTCTCAGGATGTAAGAGAAGCCGCCTGTATTTGCTATTTCTGAGCTCCATTACAGAGGTTTCTGGTTTTTCTGGGAACATTACTGCTGTCACTGTAGGCAGCATGTGCTAACGTCCTATAAGAGAAGCTATATTTTAGAGCAGTTAAGTTCTTTTGGGGTTTGACAGCATTAGACTTCTGGACTCTAATAACTCATAGTTACATAACCTGTGAATTAGGAAAACATCCAGAGACTTTCAGACTCTGCTGATGAATTTAATCACAATTTAAAAGCTTTGTGAAATGAGTACAGAAAAGGATTGTGCTGTGTAATTCTCTTCTGCCCACTCAGTATAGTTACTCTGTGTTCATTTATTGTACCTGAATCAGCAGTTTGAAACACTTGCACTTTCCTATTCCACTTAAAACCAACCCCAGGTTGTTGATGGTCCAAAGGACCCCTCGTGGAAAGGTACCTACTAGTGAAAGAGGAAAAAAAAAGAGAAGAAAAGAAAGAACAAAAGGCTTTTAACTTGCGCCGCACATGATAATGATAGAGTGCCTTCAAAGAGCACTGGGGTTTTTGAAAATCGCAGGAGTGCAAAGAGGTCACCCATAGATATTTGAATTATTAACATATGTTTAACCATTAAAGAAAGATGTATTGATAGAATATCAATGTGATTAATTATTTAGGTACACAAAGTACAGCTTAGAAAACAAATTAAGTATTCCCCACAGTTTGGGAAAGACAAACATTGAATAAATGCATCATAAAAGCGTTTGTTACCACAAGGCCTGGTAATAACAGATGATCTTAGTGTATTATGGAAAATGTGTTTATGTTGGTTGTATTTGTTTTGGTTACAAGATGAGCCTTCATCTGTTGATCTGTGGTGAGATGGAATGGAGAAAACCACAAAGAACCAATTTTGTGCTTGAAGGGAAATGTGGCAGCTTTTCAGCTTGTGGTTTTCAAACAAATAGGTTTTTGAAAGAAGTGTGTACAGCTGTTTGAGGAAAAGAAATGACCTAGTGAAATATCTCACACATGCTGTTTCCTGTGTCTCTTTCATTGCTAATGCAAATCCTGTGGTAAGATCAGGACATCTCTTTCTTAGTCTTTGTTGACAGGAAAAAAATACTGTGCTCTTGGAACCTGTTGATCACTTTTTTTTTGTCAGCTGTGGCAAATAAAATCTTGAATCATTTCATATCTACTTTGTAATACACTTGTGGTTGAAATTCCTTCAGATTTTGATTCCAGTGTGTGATTATTGCATAGTTTCTTCAGTCGTCGCTCAGCTATTCAAACAATCCAAGCAGGTTTTTGATATTAGGTCCACAGGAGTACAAGATAAGTACTTTTTTCTAGTATGTGATATTAGCAACATTGAATGAGTAGACATAGATTTGGGAAAACCTCTGGAGGCTTGCCTTTATTTTATTTATAGTTTGTGGCCATTTGGCTGAGTTAGGTGCCCAGCACTCAGCAGTGTGTTTGCATGCCGTTCTCTACCTTCAGTGCTGGAGGACTTGCCATGGCAGGTGAGTTTTGTGTTGGTGTTTTCCATGCCTAGAGACAGACAGGATAATGGCTGCCAATATATGCATATCTGTTGCTCCCTTGGCTGAGACAAAATGAAATAGTAAGTCCTCTTCCCCAGGCACTGGAGAGGAAACTCTCTCCGAGCTGCAGCCCTGAGGGCAGGCTGATGATGACTGGGATGGAAACAGCTGTCCATAGCCTCCAAGAAGTCAGTGGAAGGAGGGAGTCCAAAGTCAGCTAGCACTAGCATGTCTGCGGCACAAGTGAGAAGCAGGAATCTTGGGTACCTTTGATTATAACCTCAGGAGTGAGCTGAACTGGAACACAAGTGTTGAACAACACACACTTCGTTTGTGACGACTCCAAGATGGGAAAAATACTCTCAACCATCTTTATACCACTGTACTTTTTTGATGCCAGAAAATGTACTTGTTGTTTTGGTGTAAAGGTGTGAGATAATACTGAACATAGCCAACTTGAAAATTCAACAGGAAAGTCGGTATGCATGTAGGGGAAAGAAAGAGGAAAATGCAGGAATAAAAAACATTAATTGTAGCCAAGAATTGTGTAAGTAATTCTCATTATGCTGGAAATCAAACAGCTAAACAGTGATATATCACATGATATCTAGTCTCTATTGTGTCTGAAGAACCATATCTGAGACATTTTTAATGCTTTATTTGGTTTTGTTTGTTGGGTGATGATTTTCAGCTTGCCAGTCATGTGCATAATATTCCACCTATGTCTTAGTATTAAAGCACAGCAATCATTCCTTAATTCATACTGCAGTTCATTGCTCCATTTTGGCAATTGCAGTTGTCTTGCAAATGTGGGGTAGCAAACTCTGGGCTTCCAAGGAAAATCAGGCTCCAGGCTGTCTTGGAAGCATATGTCTCATGCATCTCACTCAGGAGAAGATGGTCACGAAACGTGTTTGGCTTTACAATTCAAACTGTAAACATGTCACAAATGAAAAATGTGTCTTTAGTCCAGTGGGGCAGAGGCAGCTCTCTTTTCTGGTTACTTTGGTCCAGGGCTCTCATATAGACCTTGTCCTCCTGACTTGTCTTGGGGTGTAGTGGCAAGGGAACAAAGGCAATATTTTTTCCATGGTCTTGGGTGTGAAGCATAGGGAGGCTTTGGAAGTGGACTTCTAGTGATTTTGAGGGAGAGCTCTCTGCCCCTTGTTCCATAATTTTAGGGAACTTGCTGAATAATTTAGTTCTAATAGGCTGCAGGGACTTCTCACATGTAGGTCTTCTGCCAGTTAATAATACTTAGTACGTATATTACTCTTTGCATCTGCATAGCACTTTACAAACATTAACTAATTAAGCCTCACAACACTCTAGGGAGGTAAGTATAAGTAAGTTATTATTGTTATGTAAGGAAGGCTCTTGGCGCTCCTCTTAGTGGAAGTCTCAGGGGAAATCCTAATCCTCCACGCTGCAGCCCTTTCTGATCTTCAGTCCCACTTGTGAGTTACATTTACAGAGTGAATTTGGAAATGAAGCCACGCTCCCACTCCTTGCACTTCCATAAGGAAATTTTACATACTCTGCAACTGCTTACTTGCTTCTCACACCAACTCTCAATCAGCAGAGACAGCTTTAGGGATTGCATAAGTCTTCTGTGACTCTTCTGGGTCTCCTTCCTTCCATAGAATCCAGCATCTTGAAAGGCTGCAGTGATCATAAGTGTAATGATGATTTTCCTGGAGAAGTCAGAAAGCCTGGGGGAAAAACCAAATAAACAACACCTATAAGAATGCAGTATGGGGGAAATCACACAAATTTGTACTTAGAAAATGGAAGTTTCTACTTTAGAACCTCATCCCAGCTAATGATAAAGATTCTGTTGATGTCAGTCATGCAGGAACAGTCTGAACAAAATAGTTAAGAATCCCTGTATTTTCAGCAATGCATGGATTTTCAGCATGGAATCTCCAGGAAAACCAGTGGAAACTGTGTGCCCAAATCCTGAACATTCAAGTTGATTGTGTTTTATTGAGAAAGCAACTCCCAAGTGCAATGTCAGTAAAAGCAACACCGACCAATACTATTTTATTCCAGCTTCCAGAAGAGCTTTTCTGCAAAACCCGGACCAGATTTTTTGAATTGTGCAGAGGTTTCTAGCAATGCCTCATGCAGGGGTGCTGTGCAGGGAGGTCTGAAAACACTGTCAGCTGTGACCAGCTAAGACTTTGGGAAGTGCATATCAGAAGCAGGAAAGCATGCTCCACAGGTCACATCACAAATTTCTGACAGGGAACACTCTGTATGACTCTGATGAAAACTGGCTGATGACTCCATTGAAAAAGCACATTCAAATCTCTGTTCAGTGGAGCTCCTTGTGAGGATTTGGGGTTTAACATTTGTAGTCATAACAGTGCTGTTCATACACCACATTAAAGACACTTTTTGGAGCTCTGACAAGGGCAGTGAGAGAAGGCAGGATGGCAGCTGCTCTGTCAGTCACTTTCTTTTCTATGGGAACCAGCTGGCTGTTATTATCACTTATTGTTTATCATTTAAGCTAAACTTGTTACAAAAAAGAAAAAGAAAAAAGAAACAACAATCCAAAAAAATACCTCCATGGCCAGAAAAAAAAGCAAAAGTGGTCTTTGGGGACTTTGGAAGCTTTCTGTGGTTTGATACATATTTAGGTTGATGGTTTTTCAATACACCACTTCCTCCGCCAACCACCTTAGCTGCCATATTAAAGTGATCAAGCTGACCACAGATTTACTAAACAGAAATATGCAGTACACTTAGTCTTTAAACCACATAAATACCAAAGAGGGATTTCTCCAGTTTCCAACATTCATCTTGAAACTACTGCTTAATATTAAATCATTGGACCGCAGGCATTTTTTTTTTTTTTTGCACAACCTATAAGCAGGCACGTAAAATCTCAGTCATCCTCCACTAGAAGTGAAATGAATATGTCCTGTGCAGTAATACACAAAGGGCAAGTTTCTTGTAAGGCTGAAGAATCTTGAAAGGCTTAGCTAGTTGAATAAAGATGCAACATGCTTGAAGATAATTTGACTTTTTGGAGATCCTTGTTTTTCAAGAGCTGCTTGTGTGTGGCTACTTAACTATGTGTTTTCAAGAGAGCAAGCCTATGTGCACTTCACTGAGGCATACATGGACTTCCGTGCTTTAACTGTGCACATAGTGTTGTCTTTGCTGTTGTTTGGAGGGGATGCACATATGCACATTTGTGTGTGTCTGTGTGCATTTATTTACCTAGGTGCTCTCTGCAGAGGGAAATCAAAGATAAACACTCTTTAATAAAAAGACTTATACTAATGAAATTTTCTAGTTGTTAAAAAAAATTCAGTAAAGACACACTTGACTGCCATTCACACTAAGCAACCAAGGAGCAGAGCACTAGCATAACCACCAGCGGACACCCCCCTGCACTTAACCCCAGACACTCCACGCATGGAGCTTGCTCCTTGCAAAGACCACCCCACTCCATGCTACCCTCTGCCATGTCCTCTCCTTTGTGAGCCCTATAAAACACATGACAGGACTGAGTAAAGAGTCTACTGTGGGGTAACCACTGTTTCTTGTGCTTATCTCTGTTGGGTTGCCAGGACTTTCTGCTCTTCTCATCTGCTCATTACATCCACCTGTTATCTATTGTCTTATGATGTAAATCAGGCCTTGAATAGATGTGTGTGGAAGGGTGGAAATGAATTTGTTTTGCAGTAGTACAATCTTTAGAACAGCTGGACAGTATCCGTGGACAGTACTGCTGGACAGCCAAATGATAATGATCAGCATGTCAGAGAATCAGAGAAATAAACTAAGAAAAGAAGGAATAGGCCTTTTTGCTTTAGCTGAGGCCCCCAAAGTATTTGGAGCATATATCTCATTACCAAGTAGAGACAACTAGCCACCAAGCAAAGGTTAACTCAGGTAGCTCAGATGAGCATGTTTTGAGGCTCCTCCAAGGTACATAATTTGGATGGTTCTGGGAGCAACACAGGAGCATGTTGGGGTTTTAGGAGGTTTTCTTTTTGTGTGTGTGTATGTGTTCTTTTCTTTTCCTCTCAAAGAATTTTTTGCCATGTTAAGGCACATTGCTGGGTACTTCGCCACAAGGGAGGGGCCCAATTGTCCCCTTTTGTTTTGGTGGTGTCTTCTCAGGTGGTGGGGCGCAGACATCGCGAGATTTAGAACTGGGAAAAGAAGTGGGGTGCAGTGCTTGGGGCTCATTTGCTCTCCTGGCATTTGGAGGGAGTGGAGACTGCAGTCACCGTGGGGAGAACTCATCTCACTGCGAGGCCGTGTTTTCTGCTGTTTGTCCTCTTGCCCTGCCCTGCCTCCGCCATCCCTTCACTGCTGCTTTTGGAGCTTTTGCTGTGCCGTAGCCCTGCGGGCACCATCCCTTGCCTGCCGAGAGGTCCCGGAGTTTCCTGCTGCGGCTTCGGAGTTCTGTGCATCTCACCTGCCACCCGTGATTTTTCTTCTGCATTCCTCCTTGCCGTTCCAGCCTGCTGCTCCCGGGGAATCTTGCTGAAGCTTTTCTTCCATCCCTCCCCAGCTTGGGCAAGTCCAGCATCACCACGTGCTCCCCGAGCTCGCTCCGGAGCACCCCTGCCGGCTGTGGCCGTCACTGAGGCAAAGGGGAAAGTGCCTGGCAGCCCCGGCGGCTGTCACCGGGGGCTGGTTTCTGTTGCTTGTTACTGCCTTAGTTATTGTTGTTTTGCTTTGCCTTGTTGTACATATATATATATATATACATCAGTAAAGACCTGTTACTCCTATTTCTCATATCCTTGCCTGAAAGCCCTTCAATTTCAAAATTATAATAGTTTGGGAGGAAGGGGGTTACATTTTTCCATTGCGGGGTGGGAGGGGGACTCCTGCCTTCCTTAGTAGACACCTGTCCATACCAGGACAGAGCAGCACAGGAGAAAGCCTTTTTCCATGCACAGTGAGGAATGAGATGCTCCCAGGTACTGCTGCGTGCCCCAAGGTGCTGTGAGAGCACCTTGAATTGCCTTGCAAGCATATGGTTCAGCAGGATTTGTCAAAGATACCCACAGCAGTCAGTAGAATTTTGCCACCCATGTGTCTTAGGGGCGTTTGAAAATTCTTTCAGTTGTGGTTTTTGCTTCTTTTTCATAAGTTTTGTCCCAAAGAACGTAAGCGCAGCAATCTGCCCTCATTCTCCTGGACTTCAGGAAAATTAAAAAGGAGAGCCACAGAGGTCTTTTTGCATTAGAAAAAATGTAATTTTTCTCCCGCATAAATATTTATTCAGGACCATCGTTGCTATGTAATCTTGTTATCAACTTTTCCACTTTTGCTTCCTCCGTACAGTAAAGTGCAAGTTTATACCTGCTCCTGCTCCTCTTCCTACACATGCACTGTACTTGAACACCAGATGTTTTTGCATTGTTCAACAACCTGCAAAGTAATTCTTCTTTATCCCTTGTTCTGATAAACAAAAAACAATTTTGTGCCTCCTCCTGCCACAGCTCAGAAGAGCTTTAAACAATCAAAATTTTTGACCTGTAAGTCAAACTGTATTCTTACATGCTTGTGTATGATTTCTGTAAGTATTGCATATATGTATTTCTGAGGGTTGAACTTGACCTATCAACATCTTTCACCATGTGCCAGCATGAGGGAAAATGAGTTTGTGTTGCAAAAGAAATTTATCTCAACACAGAGTGGGAGTGTATCACACATACGCCATTGATTTTTGTGATTCAGTGTTTTCACTAAGAGGATGGTAATAATCTGCACAATTAATCTTCTTCTGAAAATCACTCTTCAAGCAAGATTTAAATATTTATGGGTGATCAGTGGGAATATTTGGTTTGCAATATCTTTGTTTCCCTTGGAAAGTGTGCTTCTGCCAGTCAGGCGGCATGCATATAAGGAAGGAAGGTGCAGTTCAAGAATGTGCTTGAATTTGAAGGATTCTCAATACTGGCTGTTTTGTTCACACTCAGAAGTCATCATCTTTCAATAGCATCTTCACATAAGACAGAAGTTTTAGACTTACTTTTTAGGAGAAATGAGTGTGTTTTCATGATGGACATGATGGTGACAGGGAGAAAATAGGTTGAGATGAACCCTGCAAAATAACCAGCTAACCATGAGTGAGAGATATGAAGTCCCACAAATCACCCACACTAAAGTGTGGGACTCAGTTCCTCTTCAAGGCCAAATTCACAGGACAAATGAGATTTCTATAATCACTGCCTGCAAAGCCTCAGCTGAAGTTACAGTACTTGATATTTCTGCCAGTAGGGAGTCCTTTGATTTCAGTGTTGATACAGAGCTGGGGGCTGTTGCTTGGGTGTGGTGATAATGATGAGCACAGCCACTGCACTCATTCTATGGATTTTATTCGAAGATTTATTTTCTTTACGGAGAAGCGACAATATTTTAACATGGGAGCACTAAAGCAGAAGACCATGTTTTGACTACACCAGGTGAGATGAATTCTTGCAAATTATCCAGTGGCTTCTTTTGTCATTGCTTAGGAGAATTAAATCCTGGAAACTGTGTCCTTCTCACAGTCAGCAGCCCTGAGGCCACTGTGTCATGCACCTGTAATTCCTTTCCTACCTACAGATTTTGTGTTAAATATCGAGACAACAGTGACAGGGAAAACAGTGTTTCAATGTATGTGAATTATGGTATTTGAGAGTTACAGTAAACTGCTATTTTAAACAAAGTAGCTCAAAGCATGGTGTGACAGAAAGAAGAGGGAGATTTAAGAGCCCTCGATGAGCTGAGTAGCACACTACTCACAAAGCTAATGTCTACTCCGTGTTACGCCAGCTGAGCTCCCTGACATTCTTAAAGCCCAAGTTGTTTGTAGGTTATTATTAGAGATTTCTTGCTTTCTGAAGCCAAGGGAGGAAAATAGCAACTGAGGTAAATGTTGCAAGGCTCCCAGACTGTGTTTTTGTTTGTGATTTACGATTCAGATGCAGACATCCAGGTCTGGTAGAAATAGCCTTGCTGGTGCGTTTGACACTGTGTTTTAAAAGGTACTTATTGAACAGAAAGTGGAAACAAGACGGGGGTAGTTGAGCTCCTGAGGACTGAAAAATAAGTCAGCCTGTCTGTGGTGTGAGGCGCTCTCCTGCTCCCCTGAGGAGAAAGCTCTTAGTGGATTTCAGCTCCTGCGATGACAACGATGTTATGTTTCAAGCTTCTTACTGCACTGTAAATAACATTATGTTAAAGAAGTGTCTTTGTGTAGGAATACAAAAGTGGAGAAAATGCATTCAGTTAGAAGCAACTCCTACTACTCATTGTGAAATGGAACCTGATTGCAAGCAGTATAACTACAGTCATTGCTACTCTCACTTGTTATTCTTTATATATTAGTTCATTTGATTTCCACCTTTTTGTTCTGTATAATGGAGGTTTAAGCCTGTTCTGACCTCGTTATTTATGTGCTAGGTGCCTGCCTCTGAATATAAAAAAATATTTATTTAAACCAGATGTAAAAGTTTTGCCCAGATCGTCAGTCAGTCTTCCAGTGGCATGAGTCAACTAAGCAGATCAGAGGTGATAAACAAGGAACATTATCTGATAGCAGTTACAGAAATCCTGTAAGCTTGATGGAGAGTTATACAGTTCATTTTTAGCATACTGGTTATCTATAAATACACTGAAGTGGGGTAGGAGTTCTTCAGGGCAGACTGTTTATCTGTGCTGAAAGGGAAAATTGGAAAGTTGAAAATCAGCTTGGGTGACAAAAATATTCAGCTGTATTTTTTAACTCTATTAAATTCATTGTAATTTGAATCATTTCCAATGACACTAGATAACTCCCTGAATGAACTCTGAACTCTGATACACAGTTTAAACACCAGCTGTATGCTGCTCCAAAGGATGGAGGAGATGATTTGAAACATTTTTCCATGTCTGAATTCCAGCTATGCAGTGTAGTTTGCAATGAACCTGAAATAACAGAACTACAAAGGGAAAAACATTGCTATGGTAACAAACTATTTCTAATTTAAGTGAGCTTGGTGTAAGAAAAGAAGCAACAGTGTGATTTAAACAGAAAGAGACATTGCAAAATAAATGCAATAAAAATTTAAAACTAAACAGTAATTTTGACCTCTGTCTGTAATAATTTAGTATATCCACCAGTAACTCTCTTTTCTCTGGTATTTTCTGAACGTACAGAAACATAGGACAACATTTTATAGCTTTAGAAACTAAGACAGGAGTTAATCTCAGGAGAGACATAGGAGTCCCTAAACAAAACTAGGTACAGAATATGCATAATTCAGGATGTAAAGTCAAGATTACTCATAGTTGGTGTTAGGCACCAAATTAGGATCCCAGATCAGGTGTCCGTATTGCCAAAAGGTATCTCTACATTCAGTGAAGTCTAGTAGAGAAGTATGCCCATTACATCTTTGGCTGAATTGACAAGAGCATATTTTTCAAGGCAGGGTCTCTCTGATTTTTAGGGAGCACAACTGTTTTCCTAGGACTGTTTTCCTAGTCAGTTATCTCAGTTAGAATATGAACCAAGGTCAAAGGCCATTCACTCCAGTGGTGATAGGAATTATAAAACTGTATTCCAATGCAAATTAATGCCACTCGTTTACCATCCTCCAAGCTGCAATGATGATTTCCCTGACTTCGAGTTAACTGCAAGCAAAAATGTCTGCTTTTTCTACAGCCTTGCTGCAAGATAATGCTTTTGTCAAAGGACAAAATTCAGAATCTTCCTCTGATAACCAAGAACTTTCTTGTTGTTAGTATAGTGGAAGTAGATAAAAACAAACTCCTTCGCTCTGCCCAGGTGTTTTTACGGGGAGATGGCTTGGCTACTGTGCTGGTGTTTTTTTGTTGTTGTTACATTTTGTTTGTTATTAATTTGTTTATAGCTTTTTTTCCAAAGGATAGACCACTCTCTTAGAAAAATAAATTGATAATGTACTTCTGCATAATGCTTTTTCTTCTTCATGATTTTGTCAGTCACTTTTTGGGAACCCTCAGAAACAAGTCCTCAGGGTGTGTGTAGGAATGTTCTGATTTGTCAGCAAGAGATATGGTATGCTCTGTATAAAGAAATGATGCTGCCTGCAATGCCTGAAGGAATGGACTCTGCTGCCTCTAGCCCTGCAGGAAACAAAGGGAAAGTTTTGGGAAAGTGCACCTGCGATATATAGGTGACTCTCATCTTGAATGCACTGCCTCTTGGCGATCAAAAGCCTGAAAAGACTTAGCAAGCAATGGATAACATCTTTTCAGCTCTACTCAGCTACTTCAAAAGCTTCTGCTTTGCCATTAAGGCAAACCAGATGATTCAAAGAGTTATTTTTGATTTTAAAAAAATGATAGCTTAGTTGGCCAATCAATTTCAAGTAGGCTCTGCAGTAAATAAATGGCAACTTGGTTATTTTCTGTTGCCACAAAATACAATTTGATTTGACTGCAGGAAAGCAGTGGCTTTTTCTAGAGCAATTGATTACAGTCTTTCAACTGAGGGTAACTGGGGGAGATCAAAATACTGAAAAATGTTGAAATACTATGATTTCTTCATGTTAAACTTGAACATGTTTAATACTTACAAAAGGATTAAACGACTTGAAATCAAATTGACATGATTCAAGCTTGCAGAATAAGGCTTAATCTTCAGTTGTTCTGCTTCTGTGGAATAAAATGATCTATTGACCATGTCAGTATGTTTTTTTTTTTTTTTTAAGTATGTTTACTGAACTTCTTTGGTAAAACCATCTTCATTACATCTCTTTCACTATGTTTTGGGCCTGAGTTTGGGTTTTTTTTTGGTTTTTTTTTTTGGTCTGCTTTTGTAGGAGAATGTTTCAATCTACTTGCAGTAATTTTGTTTATCTCACAGCTGGACACTCCAAGAAGATGGAATTATATTTACTTTACTGAGTGACTCCTGTGACAGACTTTCTTAAGTGAATATATGATTTTGAAACAATAAAAATTTTTATGTAGAGTATTTAAGTTACATGATATCATCTATTTTTAGAGTTAGAAGGGACTAGTCATTCCCTGATCAGACCTTCCCTAATTATCCTAAAATTCCGTTCAGTCAATCCTTCATTATGCCCAATCACTAATGGCTAGAGGTGGAATAAACCCTTTAAACAGATACCAAATCTTGATAAAAAGAGATTGCTGTGAGGTTATCTACAACATCTTTCAAGTTTCCCAGTATACAGGTGTTGCAGTGCAGTTTTCCTGCACACATCTCTGGAGGCAGCCTTGACTTGTGGAAGAATCAAAAATATGACATTTGATAGATGTTCATGGATATTCTTTTACTGTTTCTTCCCCAGCCTCTCTGTGTGGGGGCCGGAACCGGACTGCTGCCCCTCGGGAGACCCCAGTATTGCCCAGGCAGGGGAACATGAATAAACCATTGACAGCAGGACTAGGTTACATGTGACCAAAGAGCAGGGAAAAACCCGTACGTCCCAACCATCCCAGGCGCCCTTTTCCCCAGGGTACAGGTTTTGGCCATTAATACAAAACTACATTTTTAATTGTTGGATATAAATTCTTCTTTTGTCTTTATGTGGTGGGTTTGTTTCCCAGCACCATTTGCTGTATCTTTCTGTAATCTTTCCTGTTATTTATAATTTCTCCAAACTCTGAGCCATTGTGGACTTTATCTGCAGCATCTTCATTCTTCCCACACTTCCATGAATTGATCTCTTTCAGACTACACAAAAAAGAAGACAATTCCTTTGAAGGTCCCATAATGGGAGATCTCAGATTTACTGTGAATTGCGATTCGTTCATTCAAGAGATGCTGCATTGATGCATTTTGTCTGCATAGGGTAAAATTTTGAGGAATGTCTGGCCTCACAGGAAGTTATCAGACTGCCTTTATTATCAGACATGTTCCAAGTTTATTTGGAATCACCTGTTTGCTCCATAATCACCTTGAATTACAATTTTATTTTCAAGAGCTTGAAGACTGTAAAATACTGACTCTCTTTTCATGTTTCTGCCTTCATGAGAGGAAGTCAGCAAAAAAAGTGCATTTTAAAAGAAATACAAGTCTGATTTCTTTTAAAGGATTTCATACAGGTGTCAATGGTATTAGGCAGAGATTTGGAGGGTCCAGTATACTAGCTCTACTCTGGATAGATTGGCATTGTTCGGAAATTATTACATTTCTGTAGGATGTATTTCATACACTTGCCTTGCAGAAAGATATGGACTTGAAATGCACAGAGGAACCCTAGAGAAAAAGCAGTTTACTGTGAAACATCTCCCACCACAGATGGTTTCAAGCTGAAATATATCACAATGTATTTGTATTGCTCCCACCGATAGTAATTTTTTATGCACTTCTCAGGGTAAAGAAATCTTTTGAAGACAAGCTTTGTTTGAGAGGAACATTCTTGAGCTGAGGGGAATGGATCATAGCAATGGTGAATACTACAAAGAGAAACATTTAAGGCAGTCAAGGGATGTATGAATTACGAAGAAAAATGGTCAGTTAGAAATACCGTTATTATGTTGGCATCCCTGCTTATAGGTGAAATTTTCTTATTTAATCCATTAATTAAGAATCTAAATAGGGTATCTGGCTTGCATAAAGGCTCTCCCTCTATCATTTTGGCTTAGGAGTGAAAAAAATAAAATATTTTCATTAGCTAATTATAGAAGATGGGCAAGACTATGAGTAGAAGAGGATCCTTGAACTGTTTCCTCTGGTGTGCATCTCAAAATTCATGTCCTATCTTTCAAGCCAATAGATAGTCATCTCTGTCTCCAACTGGGAGTAAGGGTAATGAACAGCACATCCTTCTTTATCTGGGATCCAGCTTCCGTTTTGTGTACCAGCTTATTCTGCAAAAGCAAATTACAAGTAATTAAATGTTGGGGATGCAACCTCCAAACCCTGTGGATCAGGCCTTCTTTAAAACAGTGAAGAGCCATGAAGAGGGAGCATAGGACATAGAAGGCTGATAGAAATTAATGAAGGGATGATGAACACAGTAGGAAGAAACTTCAAAGTGAATATAGCACCTTCCATTGCAAACTCACATCCATGTTTCCAGCTCTGTGTCAAGATACTTCTGTTCCTTGCAGAAGAACTGATAAATAACATGGGCAATGCACATAATAGGGTACACTGAGTTGTCTAGGAGAAAAATGAATTGCAAGAAAGAGTCCGCTGTGCAGTTTCAACATTCAGCATCCCATCACATTCAGAGAACACTCAAATATCAGCAGAGGCCACTTGGCCTGACAGCTGCAGTCAGTGAGAAGACTTCCTCCAACACTGCAGGTGAAGACCCTACATATTACTACCTGATTCTCAGTAGGATTCTTTTTCACATTGTGAACACTCATCACATTGTGAAAGACACGTCAGAGATACTGCAATGTTCAGCAAAAATCACAGGTTTACACAAGCTTATTCACCTATACTTAGGGTTGCAACTGACTAAACAGAAACGCAAAATATCTCTAGGTCTAGTAAAATATGGTTTGAAAATTGTCCCTGAAAATGACATCTGATAATTTTTGTGGATTCAAAGATATTTTGATTGCCTGGTGATTTGATACACCTTTGGGAATGAGTAGAGTCTTTTTGGAGGTTCATCTGCCATGGTCTGTTTGAAAAACACCAGGGGCATATTTACATTTTCCTGTTTCCAGCATTCCATTTCCATTATCTCAAATTCTCAAATTGCTTAGCTCAAATTCAGCAAAATAGCCTATCTAACCAGCACGATACTCATAATTTCATCATTTGATCCATTATTTCTCATGACAGCTGACTTTCCTAGAAAAGCAGTATTTGTGGTAGCATCTCTAGACTTTGTTCTTTATCTCGAATCTCTGCCTTGTCTTCTTTAGAGCAGATGATTGGAATTACTTCCACTTAAATTATCTCTTAAGAGCCAGATGACCCAGTCCTTAGAACCCAAATGTGTTTGACCCTCAAATCTGATGTGGCATGGTAATTTGTTCCTCCTTTCAGGAAGCTGTGACCAAGGATAATACAGTTGTCCAAGCAGCTGTCTTAAAATAGATATTCAATTTTAAGCAGGGGAAAAATTCTAAAAGAAGGTTTTTAAAATTACAAAAGGTGTCACTTTGTTGAGTGCTTGATTAGGGTCCAAATTTTCAAGTGTTCTTTCAAGTCTGGGGTCATCTTACTGTGCTGTTAGCTCCCTGTTCTCTTCATGGGACTTCATTTAAAACAAACTGAAATTTCTTCTCGTTTACATGCATGGACTTTTAACTAAACTTGAGCTCAGCAGGGAGTTGTAATAAAAGCACCAAATTGAAGAGCTCTTTTGCTGTGTCTGAAGTATCTGCTAGGGAGTTTTTCAATTCTCACTCTTCCTGGTCACATTCTTTGACAATCCCATTATTGAATTAAATCCCTGTATGAATATATATTCATGGATCAAAGAGCTCAATAACTAATCCAACTGATAATATTCCTAAATTACTTCAATCAAGTCCAAATCTACTACATAGATGATTTCCATTTTTGACGTGTTTTGCCTAATGTGTAAGATTTTGAAAAGAATCATTTGCCTTCTCTTACAGTACATCATAATAAACCACCTTGATCTGCTCATTAAATGAAGATGATATATATTATATGGAATTGCCTTGGATTGCTCACTCTTTGAAGGTATCTGTCACAAACAAGAAAATGCACATACACACACACTACACACAGAGCCATGGGAACTACCTCTTGCAGTAAGTCCTCTACAGGGAAAGAAAAAAATACAGCATGATATTTTATACGTGTCATGCGTTTCTCACTCAAAAATATCGTCTTCAAAAATATGGTATCACAGACCTCCATGAAGAGTCAGGTGTGCTAGGAGTCACAGTCAGGAGATTAGTTCTCAGACTGCTTGTTAAACTGCCTCTTATAAACTAAACCTCACCAGATGTTGTGCCTGAGATGATAGGAGTAAATCCTGGAGTAATTCAAATCAGTGAAATTGTGGCAAAAGTCCTTGAAGAGAAAAAAAAACTTGAAGAGGCCAGGATTTCACAGGAGGAATTTTAATTTGTTGGAGAACATTCGTGCCTACTAAATTACTTCTGGATATATCTGTCTGGGCTGTTTCTACCCTAAGATATTCCCAGCATTTTGATATAAAATTAGCAATTATAAAACCTGAGTGGATTAAAGGAGGAGAGAGCATTTACTGTTATAGCTCTCTAAATATTTTGTGTTCCAAATTTGAAGATAGTTCATTGAAGAACTTTCATTTTTGAAAATCTTAAATTTTTTACTGTTACCATTCAGTGACAGGTCTCAAAATAAATAGTTTTTTTTTTTTAAAAGAGCATAATGATTAAAAAAATTAAAGATAAGAATGTACTAGAAGGGAAACATTCAGAAGAACAGGTAGCTAGAGCAGAGGCCTCACCACAACATAGACTGAAACACCATTGTAATGGAGCAGGAAAAGTTACTGCTGGAGTTGGAAATATATGAAGAATGGGGTAAATAGGAAGTTTGAACACAGAGAAAGAGACAGTCAGCTGGGTCCGCAAGTGCTATCTTGCCTGGTTACATCTCCAGCTCTACGACTCAGCAAGGAAGGTGTTTGTGCCTTGGTGGAAGCCAAGAAAGCCCACAGCTCCTATAGTCACTTGTTACTAACACTTTGGGTGAACTATTGATTTCCCATATACAAATGGAAGATGCTATCAGGAAAAGAATGCAAATAAAGACACAGAGAAGCAAAAAGGAAAACAGCAGGAAATCCTACTGGTGTGGCACATGCCTCATTTATGGCTGCCCATTTCCTTGTACGTAGCTGTGTACAGTCTTCTGTTTGAAATGCAGTTACTGTGGTATTGATTTCCTAGATAAGTTTTTAAAAGCATTTAGGATTGGGCAATTAGTTACTGCTTAATGCAGAATGTCAAAACAGAGCTATCGACCCAACTAATTGATCAATTGGTTCATTATTTCCTTCACGTGGCTCGATATGGACCTAGTCCAAGAGAACAAAGAAAAGAAAAGTTAGTTGGATTTCGTGATAAGTATTAGACAACAGAAAGTTAAGGAAAGATGTTCTAATGTTGAAAGGAAAGAGTTTTGGGGATAAAAGCAATTTTCCAGTAATTGCTATTTTGTTGAAACAACCACTCAAAGGAGGATTTCACAACAGGGCAACAGAACAAAGAAACACTGAGCTGTGTACACAGTGAAGTGTATTTATTGTAACCAGGACAAAGTGTAGCCTTTAACTGTGTTATGAGAATATATTGATATATCATTAAGTACTTCATTCTGAAGTAAAACATGGAATAATAATTATTAAATTAAAGAATCAGCTCTGGACCAGAAACCCAAAATGGTGGACTTCAGCTGGAACTAGCAAAAGCTTGGGGAAACATGTGTTAGAGAAAAAAAGGGTATGATTCTGGAAACTCTTTTGAACCCTTTACCTGAAATGAAGGGTTGCTTCTTCAGCCACATGAATAGAAGGCCAGGGCCAACCAGAAGTGCCACCTCACAGGGCCACCGATACACAGTGATAGGGTAGGATGTCGGAAGATAGTAGGGTCCAAATACCTGCTGAAGCAGGGTCAGCTACAGTAGACTGCTTAGTGACCTCCAGTTTGATTTGAATTTTGTCAAGAATGGAGACTTACAACCTTTCTGGTCAAATTATTCCCACTTTTTTGCTTGCCTCCTGTATTGGTTTGGCACGGCC
>VYZQ01059736.1:0-17821 GCA_013400655.1 Mystacornis crossleyi
AAATAAATAGATGATGAAAACATGGTACCATTAGCAGTAGTGACAGTTAGAGCCTGTTTCAACGCTAGCAAAATGTAAATAAGGAAAGGCAACATTAATAGCAACATCAGAGATCCATTGTTTCTACACAAATACAAAAGAAAGAGTAAACAACTATGTAAAAACAACTTCATTCAGAAAACAATTACCTGTGACAGTGTACTCAAGCATACTGTCCCCAACACTGCCCTACAGCAAACAGGTATTCATGCTTGTGCCACCTCTTTTAGTATGACAGTTACTACAGTTATTTTCCAAAACTTCCTGACTGCAGCGTTACACAGAATTTACACACGTTAAGGAATTAAGAATATAGCTCAGTGCCTTCAACTCAACCTGCTCTAATTAAAATACTGCTCGCCCTCCTTTACCACAGAATTTGCAGGAATTATTTGGGCTTGGCTTACACAGACATCCATCCTAGCGAGAGCCTCGTGTGAGTCTTGGATAGGTGCACTGAGTTTAACGAAAATGTTCTGCTCTAGCAGGGCTCAAGGATCTGTATCAGCAGTGATGCTGAGGTCACCGCGGTGCCTGTGACGGGACAGCTACAAATGCTCCTGTTTACACTCGGCTGGCTTCATTTCTCCTACCCAAGATATGATCTGTCCCGCACCCACGGATATAAGTGGCGTCATGGGATGTGCTGCTGTGCTTCTGTAGACCCTACACGCAAAGCCTACCATTATTCCCAATTTCTTTACTGCCCTTGGGCTTTTCTGCAGCAGCCTAGACAGAATTTGGTAAGTTATAGTTTTCATGAGCTTATTTGAGAGCTGAAAAGTATGGCTCGTATATTTAAAACACAGAGCCCTCCAGAATCCAGTTCCTGTTTATTTTTTAAGTATTTGCTCTGAACACTACCTTCCCGGTAATTCACATCTCATCACTAGCCATCCTGCTTGCAAGTGCAATACATGACTCTGATCCTACACCCCTAAAAATGCAGAATGATTAAAAAAAAAAATCACTTTGATAACTGAACCCCAAATTTACATTTAAATGAGATATTACTGAAAAAAAAAACTATCTTGTTACCACAAGCCTATTAAAACATTCAGTTTTAATGTAGCTACTTTTATACAGCTCTTGAGCATTGACTTGGATCCATGCTCAGCTCTTTCATTTATTAAAATCTGCAATTTTATCTGCAGAACTTTCATTTGTTAGTATTGCAACTTCATCAGGATTTCTTAATTTTAGGGGGGAAAAGGGCGTTGGATAAATGTAATCTTAGGCACAATAAACTGCTCAGTATTTTCCGTATAAATCCTTAGATCAGTATTGCTGAGCAAAATGACTGGAGAACTGCATTTACTTCTGCTGTCACTTAAGTGTTCTATCTTATTTCTGGCACTTTCTAATCAGCTAATTGTTTTCGACTTTGTTGGGCTCTGCAAATGCAGTCCATGCAGCAAATTATACAAGGAGAGCAGCTGGTCCCATAATGTTATTGTACATTGCTTCATCTCCTGAACAAGATTTATCTCCCTGATGCAGTCTGTCACATGATCTGAGGAAAAAAATAATTTGGAGGCTTTTTTTTTTTTCTTTTTACAAAGGAAAATGTGTAAATCACAAACACACAACAATTTCCACTGAGTGTGGAAACACTGTGAATGTGTTTAGTACTCATATTTTTCTTAGGACAGTAGGAAACTAATTTGTCTCTTTCCTGAGCCTTTTAAATAGATGATGTTGTTATCTCAGGTGACATGTCAGCAGAAAGCTAACATGCAGTAGAGGCAGTACACAATACTAATGAAACACTCCAGAGGCAAATCTGGTACACACTGTCACTAATTCAAAGTTTATGGTAGGTTTTCTTATCAGTGAGGCCACCTTTTCCATTTTCTCTTTCTTTACTGGCTTTATCCATATTAAGCTCACAGGAACAAGAAAGCTCTCACACATGGCTTGCTGAATATTGGCATGATTAATACCTGCTCCCTGACAGCTGTTTGAATTGAGGTGTTCTCTAATTGTAAACAGGCTGGACTGTTCATACCAAGGTCTGGCTTTTGAGGAAGGTCTCTCATATGCACAAGAGGGTGGCGGGAGAGAGGGGGTGCAAACCCATTCTCCACGCTTGCCCTGCTTTCTACAAGACCTGGTGTGCCACAAAATAAGCCTGAGCAGTCAGGATCACAGCACCAGCGCTTTTAAAATAATGTTAATTCTGAACTAGCATCAGGTGCCAACATTTTATTTCATATTTAAAAAGTGCTGCTAACTCAGCATCAGGAGGCAGTCGTAGCTGCAACCCAAATGGGCCCCCACTGATCATGTATGATAGTATAAGGGCCAATAATTGAAAGAAAAAAGTCCCTTCAACTAATTACAGCACTGTGGCCTGAAGGTCACTGAAGATTTCCAAACAAATCTGAATTAACTTTTTAATGCAGTCATCACAGCATCTCCATAATAAAGATAAGTATTGTTGCAATTTCCAGGAGAAATGGACAGGAAAAGATGATGGCATGAGGTGACCCAAAAATGTATGATAGTAATCCCTACTTTTTATAAGCAAGGATGCTTTTCTTCACATCTCTCTGTTCAACCAGTATGTATCTTCTGCTCTTTCTCTTGCCTAAAGGCAGATCAGTTATCCAGATGGATTAATAGGGAGGAGCCCTACACCAAAAGCAGCTGTTCCATCAACCACGTCCTCTCTTATTCCCTGTAAATTGAAATGGGTTGCCTTCCATCACCAAATGGAGGCATCCTTCACCATGGTTTCTTTAAAATTTAGCTGGAACTGTTGAGTACGTAGAACAATTCTTGGGGAAAAAAAAAAAACGTAAGATCACGGTTAGCTCTCTAGCAATTAATTTGATGTGCACTGTTTACACCAGAACTTGCAACAAATCTCCAAGCTGAACTACCGGTGTTCACCTCAGAGTATCTTCACATGACAGAAGCAATTAGACATTTTTAAAGGACATTTGTGACAAATGACACAATTCACAGCAGACGGCCCCAAAATACTGCTTCAGCCACATAAGTTGCACATCTTGATTTGGTTTTTTTATTTCCCCCTGCCATCCCCCCAAAAAAAGCTGCTGATGGGTTGCAGCACCTGACTTTCCATGATACAAAACAAGACTCATTTTCCATGGCTCTGAAAAGCCAAATCTCTCTAGGGAGACAATGTTTCCTCCTTTTGCATCTCCTTTTCCTCTCACCATGTCACGTGCCCACTTCAGAGGCACAAGACACCTTCCTGTTTTGTGCTGAGTATCATTTTTTGCTCAATTTCTAATCAGCCATTTGTTAGGGGAGCTGCAAAAGCACACAAAGGCAGCAGCTGTTCCCTCGCTGCTGCGTACGTGCAGCTCCGTGAGCAACTGCTGTTTGAGGCACTGTCCAGAGGTGGCTGCTGATGCTCACTGAGGCCGCCCCAACACCCGAAAGTGAATGCTTCTCCTCTCGCCCTATGGCACGAACAATTAAATTGCTATCAGCACTTTTTTTTAATATAGGCATTAACGTCATGAAAACACAACGCATCTTCCAAATGTGTTACTTTATGAGGAGTATAATCTAAGGACAAAAAGGGTGCTTTAAAAAAATGTAATGCATTTATTTTTTAAAATACTCTGTTTTGCAGAAGAGGTTATTTTACTATTTGTTAGTTTTCATACTATTATAAGCACAAATCAAATATAATTAACAAAATTACATGTAATACCTAATTCAGATATATCTACCAATGAAGCAAAAATAAATAGCATTCTACACCTCAAGTTAAGGGTACAGAAACATACTAAGGAATGGAGAAAAATCCCAGGATGATGTGAAACTGAAATGAAACATCTAGGCTGATACTCCATCCCATTACATCTTGCAACACTTCAACAGTTTTTAAATAAACAATACCTATTAAATCTGATCTTCCCAGTATCTGAAATTCAGTTTAAAAAAGGGAAGGGGAAAATCAAGTTTAGATCGAAGTGCTCAAACACACATGGATACAAATAAAGGTTCTAAAAGGAAGTTGATGGTGTGATCCCCCTTTAAGGAAGCACCAGCTGAACATGCTAAATTACAAGATCCTACAAGATTTCAACAGAACTTTCAATATTTTAAATAGCATTACTAGGGGTTTTCAAATAAAGCAATTTGTTCCTTTCCAAGAAAGAAACCTGCATTTTTGTGCTTTGCTCCTGTGAAGACCCCTACTATCAGCAGAGCCCTCCAAAAGACCAAGACATATGACCATACAGATCAATTTGAGGTAACCTGGTCCAAACCTCTACTACTCAGGAAATGAAACACTGTTACAGCTTTTCAGCTCCCAAGGAAGAAATATGATCCTCCATTTAAAAAAAAACTAACGTGGCAGATGAGATCAGTGTTCACATGAATAGCATTTTTTACTTGAGAGATATTATTTAAATGCATACCCTCTTGTTTTGTAGCTTAGTACTTCAACGGGGCTTAAAATTATTACTACTGGATTTGTTAATTAAAATCCCTCTTTTTTATAGCATATGTTTTACAGTGAAGTATCTCTAGATAAAAGATAGATAACCATGTTACCACTGTGAAAGCTTCCCAAGCAATTACCCAATAATGGGCTTTAGTTTGTATTACTGTGCAAAATACTGAGTAAACCAGACAGATTTTAATGAGAATTTAAGCATTTCCACTGTATTTTCTATAGACTTTAAAGTATTCATCAAGCAAAATTATTTGAACACTGTGTTGCCTTTTCCTAATTCAGCTTATTTGATAGCAGTAGATCAAAATTATACATATTAAATATACATATGTAGAAAGCAAGATATTGAATAGTGAAATGCCTGAAATGCTAAATTAAATCACAATAAAAATTTGCTGTAGGACATGAATCCATACGCATTTTGAATTTAATGAAGTAAACTTCCATAAAAATGCATGCAATTGCTACATAATCTATGTGACCTTCAAAAAAATGTATGTTACCTACATAATTGATGCTATTGATAATTGCAAGGAAATAGAAATTAAAATAACTCATTTTGAAAGAGGAATATTTTGTATCTAGAAAAACAGCAGTCACCTGTACAATTCTGTATCCCCGCACATCACAAATAGGAAGCAGTTATGTTAATTGTTAGTATTTAGCATTACATTATGGATAGCAAACCTGTACTTAAATATCTATTTCTAGAGTAATTACACGTGAGAAGGCTGTAAGGGCACATGTCTAGCAGTGGTCAGTGTCTCAGATGACAATCCTCTCCAGCATCCTCAGGTAGTGCCAGGATGTGCCAGAGAGAGGCGTGCCTTGAACTGGTAGGGCCCCCTTTACAAGAACTCACAGCAGTGCTCTGAGGCGCCCTGAGCAACACAACCAGAGCTGACCTCAGTCAGAAAATGCCTCCTCTGCCTGGAAAGCTGTCCTGGTTCCCCTGGGAGGCCTCAGGTGATGAACTGGGAAGGAGTCTGGAGCAGCTGGAGCTGCTGGCAGGACACCCTCTTCTCCCACCTCCCTGGCAAAGGGGACTCCCACGAGCTGTTTGAACTCTACTCTTTCCTCCACACCCTCCTGATCAGCACACGGCCCTTCATCTTCAGGCCGAAAGTATAATTTTTAGCTAAGTACTAGAAAGCCTTGAGTGGCTCTGTATGAGACTAAAATCACAATTTTTGCCATTTACGCTAGCTGATAAAATGAAGGAGAGAATCAGCCCCCTAATGCAAATGATATTATGCCACCTTCAGTGTGAGGGATATACATAAAATCTAAAATGTATTCTGTTTGAATGAGAACATAAATAAAATTATGCAAAGAATGTGCTTGTGACATGAAGTAATTTTTGGTGGTAATTTCTGAGTGGGAATCTTGCCTAGGCAATAGCCTATAGGGTGAGGTCACAGAACTGAAAAGCCTCCCTTTAAAAGGCAAAAAAGTATGATAAATTATAGAGCTACATGAAGTTTAGTGAGTTTCTGGCATTGTTCCAACAGAGCTATAATCCACTCTGGCTGCCATTCTTGTTCTAACACCCATTTTTGTACAGAAACAGAAAAAAAGAGCAGCATGTTATCTCATGTAACATGCATGTATAAATCTCACCCACATATCCCTGAAATTTACAGTTCTTTGCAAAGCAAAACTCACACCTGCTGTCTGGAGTCTATTGATAAAAAATGCAACAATATCTGAACATCAACTGAAATAGTCTCCTCAGCCTCCATATACAACTCCCATCCCAAAACCTGATTACCTTGAATCTGAGAGGAGACTCACACCCATTTGCAAACAGCCCATCTGCCACAGGATGGGCCAGGAGCATCCAAACACACTAAGATTAAATGTCTTAAACAAACATTACTCATTTATTAGAGAAAATGCAAATTGGGTCAAGTAATTCACCTTTTAAAGAAGTTGCAAAAGAGTTATTCTACTTCAACACCTCCCTCTGTAATGCCACTGAAATAACCACTCGGGTTTAATAAAATATTTACACTGTTTAAAACGTTTTGGCCATTTCATTATTTCTGAAGATGGGAAATTATAGTTAAGAGAGCACCTTTAAATCTGAGGAATATTATATACTAGGTCAAGCTCAATAATAGATGAAATTGTACATACTGTTACCAAATTTTAGTTATGAGTCTTAACAGAGATACGATGAATTAAAATACTAATTTGTACTTGCACTGTATTTCAACAAAGTGTATTATATATGAATACTAAATTCCTGACAGTCCAGTGACTCATGTTGCAAAGGTTGGCTTTTACTGCTTCTGCTATTTACATAAATTGAAAATCAAATGTAAAATATTACTCATTTAATGAAACTGTTAAACAAGCAACAAAAAAAAGCGCTAAAATACTCCTCAGGAGTTTTGTAAACAGAACTGGAGGGTGTTAAAGGGCAGGAATTAAAAAAGTGAACTGTACTGACATCTGCACTTCACGTTCTCTTTACAGTCAGAAAGAAACAAATATAGAGGGTGGTTCATTTGACTTAGTTCATGTATCTGCTTTAGGTTAACTGACTTTAGAAGTGAATGTTTCTCTTCTGTAAAAATAGATGCTAGATCACAATCTGATGGCTGCAATTGTAGATATTCAGAAGTTGAATTCTACCCACCCGTTTCCAGACAATAGCAAAAATCGCACCCCAAAACACAACACTCCTCCTCTTCCAAAGAAACTGCAAAATAATATTATGGATATGGAGGATTTACTTAGTTTAAAGACCAAGACTTAGGTACAGTTTGATTACACCATTACCTACAAAGAGAGAGATAAAAGGTCTTCTCCCTTCACCCAGGACTGCAGACTCAGCAATGGATTTAAATTGCAGCCACGTAGATTTGGACCTACAGACAGCATTAACTTTCCAATGGCCAGCTGATTGCTGTCTAAGCCTAAACAGACTTCCTAAGAAGGCTGTGAAATGTCCACCCCTCTGAATTTCACTAAAAGTGTTGATCCCTCTTGCAAATTATTTACGTTTAAAAGGGGACAGACGAGAAAATGTCCTTATAATTCCTCTGTTCCAAGAGCGGTTCTTGGCTGATAGGTTCAGTGTCCATCTTAACACATTTGTCTATTGCCAGTCACATTCCAAAGCCCCTCAGAAAGCACTGCTACTCCACCCTGGGAGCACCATTCCAGCTTTCAATCTAGTAGAGAACTTGAGGGCCCACAAAAGGACAACCCATACTGTTTTTTTAAACGCTGTTCAGTGTCAGGAACAAAGGCAGCATGCCTAATTTCATTACAGTGTTGCAAATTAGCCTCCTTTAACCCTGCAACAGTCATTTGGCACAGTGGCTTCGTTTTCCATTAACTTTCCCTAATCATATTCCAAGTCCCAGTAATGATTTAATACCTTGTGTTCATTGCCAGTTTTGCTGCTGCCAGTGTTTTATCTGCCTTTTTCCCCCTCTCCCAACCCCATCATCGACACAGTCTTGGCAAGGCACAGTTAGGAAAGTGCTTATCCACCATTAACACTCGCTTCATGTCTCCAAGTCTCAAGGAAGCCATCAAGTCTCCTTGAGTTAGTGAGTTTACACTCAATTAATTCCAAGAGCACTGGAAGTCCTTGCTTATGGCCACAAGAGGCACTATTTTGTCTTTATTTCCTTCGTGCCAGTAAATTCTCATGAACCAAACACATTCACTTTTCTTATCCTCGAACAAAATGTCATGTCTAACTGGAAAAATCCAAGTAGAAAAGTTATACAAGCTAAAAAATACTTCTATTTTATCTGAGATATTTTAAAAAAGCAGTATTCTCCCACCAAAAAAAACCCCAAAAACCAAAAACCAAAGACAAACGAACAAAATAAAAGTAAGCAAAAAACCCCACACATATACTTTTTAGGGAATTTGATTAAGCACAACAATATGATGATACCCGACAGATTATACACAAATCATATGCTTTTTGTGACTGAGACCCAACACCTAAACCACGTGTTTTTTACTGAATTACTAACCTATACTGGTATTGTGCCTTGCAAGGGAGAGGGATACTGCTGAAATAATCCTTGGTTTTTTGCACCTTATACTTCTGCAATTCAATCTGCTTTCTCAAACTCTTCACTTCCTACAACTGAGTGCCCTTGTAACAGAAGTAGGAAATGAATGTATTAGCTATCTCAGATTTCCTTTTAACACTTCTACTAATGGAATTTTGTAGCTGTTGTGTGTCTTGACTTTATCTTTCTATTCAGCATTTTTATATGGTGTATACGACTACAGGAATGAACCATTCATTTCCCCCCACCTCATTAACATTAGTTGTGGTTGGTTTTCTGTGTCCCTTATGGTTGTGGAAAGAACAAGTAATGGTCCTTCTACTAGCATTTGTGCTGTTACATCTAAAACGGGATCAGTGTGCAACCACTGACAACAGAAATTTTCCTGTATCACGCTCAGAATTAGTCCCAGATGAAACTGAGTCACTTAAAATAAACCCTAACAACTGATTTGGACCCATTTGAAGCAAACACTGGTAGTTATAACACTTACTTAAAGAAATTAAGTATTACTTGTCACTCCATTAGTAGAGTAAAACAAGCATGAAAAGAAATTCTAGTAGAAACCTTGTGCATCTGCAGAGAACAGCAGAAATTCCAAATGTGGCAGAGTAATTCTGCCACACTGCACGTATTATTAAATCTTGATAGGTCAAATCCCAAAGGGGAGCACAGTGAAATCTGAAAGACTTTGCACTAATACTTGAGAGCTTATAAATAAGTATTTCGAACTTTCATTTAAGTTCTTAATCAAATCTCTACAGGAAAACAGAAAAACCCCCCATTTTACTGTGTAGAAAAATACAACAGAGTAAAACATGCTATAAGTATAATTTTTGTACAGGTGCACAGCAGGGCAACCCAAGAGAATGGGAATACTTCTCTGCTGTTACTCTGAGGAAGAGAATATGGCTGCATCTCATCAACCACACTCAAATACCTAATATGGATATAGCAGACCTCCTACCTGTTCTCAGAAAGGTGAATACCAACAATTCAACCCAGCTCAGCCCAGCTATTGCAGATGCATGGGAAAGGGGAAGCATATGAATGTACGTGTATGTAAAGAGTAGAGAGTACCTGTGTTACAAAATGAGTCTCGCCCTAGCAGACGAGCCTGTTATGTAAAAATAATACAACCTGAAAAAAATTAACATACACTTGTCCTGGGTAGCCCAAAATGTTACTGTATTCAATATCCATCTGTGCCCCAAAACAGCCACTGTTTCTTTAAGACCCAACAGGGCCAGAACTGGAATTGTGTGGCAGCTGGGAGGTGCCTGTCATTTGGAAGGGTTGGAGCACCCCAGCTGACCTGCTCTTCCACTGGCAGTGCTATGCTTGCCGAAGGCAGAGGCTCCGCTTTATGAGGGTTTCTGGGCTTGCAACTGGAGCCACTTGGAAAAGTGCCATTTCACAATTAGAAACTGTTTTCAGAATGAACTTTGCAAATCCTATCAGCAGCAAAGCTCGAGCTGGTCCCTGGGGCTGGGCCACCCCACAAGGTGCCAACAAACCTGCTCCGCCCCTGCCAACCTGCAGCAAGGACCACATCAGCACCAACACCAGTGGCATCCCACAGGCGGCAGGAGAAAGCAGCAGGCGGCACTGACGCTACACACACCGGGGCAGTCTTCATCTGCAACTAGAACTGCTCTGAAAGCTCTCGTCTTCCTGTGAGGGTTCTTCCTGTCTGCCATCTTTTTTCCCTTTGTCTGCCAGACCATGTGGTGAACTGGGGAGCACCACTTTAGGGCAGAGACCTGATGCCATTTTTCCTTTGTCTTTCATGCCATGCGGTCACCTGGAGGGCACCATTTTGTGGGCAGGGTCAGCCACTATTTTCCCTTTGTCTCCTAACACGTGGACGGGGGCGGTACCCTGACAATCTGGCTGTCTCTTTGTTCCCATGGCGGTTGTGAATTTAGCAATTTAGCAAAGTATAGAGTGATTACTTACTCTTTTTTTTCCCCCCTGTTGCTGTTTCACTTCTAAGTAAACTTATTTTTTCACTTCTATCTACTCATATCCATTCCTTTTTGGTGGAAAGAGACTGGTTGAAACTAAGGGGATGTAAATAATTTTAAAGTGTCCACCTCTTTAAATTATCTTAAACCAAGAAAATACTTTTGGTACATTTCTCCTAAAAAACAGGGAGGCTTTTATATTCAATACTTCTTACTACACATAACTGGCTGAGCATTCAAGATGCAACTAGCTCCGACAAAAAGTGATTCAAATTTCCCTCTCTGAGGTATCTAGCTTCAAGCCTTGAAGCAATTTTGCATCATTACACACGTGTCTCCTTGAAAAACTACTCAAAAGACCACAGAAGTTACTTCTGTTTTGCTCAGCTCTCAGTTGGGTGAATTTGTTTTCTCAGTCCCTTCAAAATGGAGACATGACATCTTTACAGAACACTGTGAAAAAACAGTGGAAATCGACCAGTCAGGTTCTTTGAGTTCTCATTTCCTTGTGGCACCCTTTGTGTTGACTCCAAGGCTGACATAATAGGAAGCTAAGGTCACAGTCTTACACCATCAGATAAGTTCCAGGGCTTTTCCTTCTTAGTGATACTGGTAAGGACTGTAATGTTTACAAGCAAGTCATAAGCTTCCCAAGTAGAAAGGAGGCTTCCTCCATAAGGGAATTTTCCCCTGGGGGACAGAAAGAAAAACAAGAGATAGCTTTTCTAGCAGCATATGCTAGATGAGGGACTTTCAATAAAACAGCTGATATCAAGAGGGTCACTGCAGTCTCACAGGTGGTTTTACAGTGCATACTTCTATAATTCTTGTCAAGAAAAGAAAATAGGAGAACCTGGTGCTATTAAAAAAGTATTGACTTATACATACAAGTCATAGTAAAGTCACACTTCATAAATTTACATAAAAGAACAAAGAGACTAGTAAGTGGACAGATTCATTCAACTGATACTTCTAGAAAAATTAGAAGCAATTAAAGCTTCAAACTGAAAGACTATTATCAAACAAACAGTCATGGAAGTAATTAAAAGCATTTGATTGCTTCATAATGGGCAGAGCTAATCAAGCTTGTTCCTAATCAAAGTGTTCCGCTCATTTTAAAGGTAACAGTAAAAAATAGTGAAATTAATAAAGAACAGGTAACACTGCAATGTAGTAGCTACAACCTAGGTAACACTGGCCCAGGTACATCATCTACCATGAAAGGAACCAATGTGGATATTCACTGCATCCAAAGGGTGAAAAAGCATCTGCTCATCAACAACCCAGTTACTTACATTCCAGAATGGTTGTTTTAAATAGGTCAGAGATGTGGAGGAACGTGTGAATCCGGATTTCTGAACTACTTATACATCCACCTGTGGCAGCTGGCCTTCCTGCCCACAGGCAATATAACAGACTTTACCCACCAAGGTAGGGTGGGGAAACTTCTCTGTGTTTCCTTATCTAACGGGCTAGCAATTATTTCGGTTTTCATTGAAAAAAATATTTTTATTAATGTGAATGAAAGCTAACCTGAGCCTTTTTGCTCTCTCCCTCCAACTAATACAAAATAAAAACACATTTAATGATGGTGGACAAGAAAGGAAACAATCCAGATGATGTGTAACAGAACGATGCATTACTTTGATCACAATTTAGATGCGCGCAGACTTAACCTACCAGACTTTGTTTGTGTATCTTAATGCCAGTGCTATATCACTGACTCTCTAATGTTTTACCTTAATGAAGTTAAGAGTCAAAATAGAAGAAAAAACCAAACGGGCGTTTTTGAGGTATAGCATTTGCTATACTACCTACTACTCTTAAGAGGTAAGAACACATGAATTGACACATAACCAGCAGCAATTCACCCTCCAGTGACACAGTTCAGTCAATCCCAAGGCATTTAACCAGGGAGAGCAGCACCACTTTCTCAACAGCTCAGATGGAGATAGTAAATCATTTGTCCAGGGTCAGCAATGGCCACTGGTAGAGCTTGGACTGTAACTCAATTCAGTATCAGCCTGGTAAACTAACAGATCATAAAATTCGATCAAAAAAGGCATCAAGTGTTTTCTTTTATCATTTAACATCTGAAAGTTATACACTCATTGATTATATACAATGAATCATGTTACAATACCTAAAGATGTAACAGAACAACAATCATTTATCATTGACTTGATATTGTTGCTATAATCCTGATTTTAAATAATTAACTATGTATGCTTACTTAAAACACAATTCACAGAAGGGTCTTCTAGGAAGGAGAATTCTAGTTTATTGCAATTTCTGGGTATAAGTTCTCAGATCAGTTAAGACACCTCATTTCCTCTTAAAATAAAAGTACTAGACTGCCACTACCTTTCAAAAAAAAAAAAAACCCTCCAACGACTGTGGAAAATAAACCAAAGCTGGATCAATCTCTATTTTCAGCTACAATAGTATGAATTTGAAGAAAATGTTAGTGTTTTAATGTTCAGTGTTTATGCTCACAAGTTGCTTTGCTGAAACAAAGGGAACATGTCAGTGCTCTTCTTGTAAAACTTATCAACCATCCTTTTTTCCTAGTCCCCTTCTTACAACACAATTGCAGTATAGTACAGAAAGTGGGCAGCCTCTTGCGATAAATACAGGTCAGATTGAATATTACACATAAATACCATATTGCCACCCATATTCTGGGAAACTTGAAGTATACTTAACCCATTTTATGAAGGTGAATGAAAATACAGCCATGTTTACTAAATTCAATAACCATAGTTACTTGAAACAAAATTCTTAGCTTATGAACAGACTAACTGCAATGTTTATTACTGCCTTTCTTTCATTTACTGGTTGCTGCATATCTGGGATTGTTATGGAACTCAAGAGCACATCAGCCATGGGCAAAGAGCCACTTTTCATTGATAGACAAGTAGGTATTTGTTCCACTCTAGACTTTTAAGCAACTTCTGGACCTGCTTAGCAAAGACTATTACAGCTAACATAAGGAAGAATAGAAGATACTTTACTTGCTCCTTTCTTTGCCTTTATCCCAGTGCCATGGTATCTTGTGAATGAAGATCTAGGGTGTCAGTCACTGCAAATGCAGTGTTAGCCCAAAGCAGTGAATTATTGTCACACTGTCTCTCAATAAGAAACTATATGCATTTATTACTGCACTAACTAAACTTACTAACCAAGCAGGCTGAACCAGTTCTTGGTCAATTCCATTCCCATCTCAGTTTAAGTACTGGGAACAGGAAAGAAAGATCAAGAAGAGACGATGAATAGAAACATTTCCTATTGCTTGCAATGAATTGTCTGAAATCCTGCCCTAAGTCTCCAACAAGAGTTATGGGGAGACTATTATCTCTCATCAAGTTGATGAATTGTTAACTGTTTAATCAATATAGAAAGCAACGTGTGTCTAACAAACAGTCATTTATGTCTGTGAAGGAAGAGAAGAATCTTTATTGCAGTGAAGAAATACACTGATTAAAGAAAAGGACAAGTTTTAGGAGAAAATATCAATCTGCATTGATCTCCTGAAGGATTTCAAGAAGGAAATTAATCATGAAGATGGATGTAATCAAGAGTTACAGAAATGCAGAATTCCTAGGCAGCTGAGAATCTCACAAACACACAGCAAGTCTGCTGGATGAAGGGAGAAAGGGGAGAAGGTGGCAAGAGAGGATCAAGAAGCCTTCCAATGAAATTTTAGTAACAGACAGACCTAGCATAATCTACCTTTAATTTCTTCTTTCCTATCTTTTATAAATATTTTATAGACATCTCACAAGTATTTCACACCCAGAGATCCAGCTCATGTTCTCCAAGTAGCCAAAGAATAAGGGAGCAATGTCCATGTACACACTGCAAAGGACATGTGAAGAACTGGTATCCAACTGGTCCAGAACTGTTGTGTAGTAACAGTGATAAACTGCAAGGCTCCCTGGCTTGAAGAATGCCAAACCTGTGAAGATGCCAAGGGACATTTCCACACACGATCTAGTTCCATTATGTTCTACAGGGTTCTACCAAGTATCTTTTGTGGCTTTGAAACTGATTGAATAGTACAGTGAAGGGAAGCAGCTTGCATTGTCTCAGAGCCTACACTGGATCAGCAGTAGGAGCACAGACCAAGTCTTGGCAAACCATGACATCTACAATTATGTCAGTTGTAAAAGCTTTCTGCAGCACTCCTCTGACTGTCTAAGAAGTTACTCACCAGCTGCATTGTTAGGAGATAAAATAGGAAAGCGAATAATAGCATAATATGTGCAGAAGAATTAAATGCTATAGCATGAAAATATAACTGTTGTGTGCACTTGCTTCCTATTTGTAAGCTATGCTTGATACTGGTTGAGTGTAACACACACAAAAAAAAAGGTAACTGGATGATGTTAATGCAGCATAAACTGTCCTCTGGACCTTAAATAGAGTAAAAAAAAAAAGAATATTTAAAAAAGAATAAAGGCCGCAAGGCAGTCACATCAACTAAACATTGTGGAATCCACCTTACTACAGTTTGCCTTTGCACAGGAAAACTGTAAGCAGTATTACAGCACAAATTAATACTGGTTTCTACTGTAATCTCACAAGTGTGAAAAAGAGAACAACTAAAATTATATTTGTCAACAGCACCACAATATTTATTTGACATCAATAACCTCCTCAAAAGCTCAGGCACTGGAAATTTTAGTTTCACCTGGACTTTGAAAAATCTAAATAATTGGACTTCTGAAAACCATTAGTAGCTGAAGCGACAAACTGCATATGTTATACTGTGTTCAGTCTAAATTCCAGATAGACTCAACAGCCTCCTGCATAATGTAACTGTCCTGGAATAAAAGAAGGTTTTTTTTCTTTCTTCCAGGCATAAAATACAGGAACGCTAGAAGCAGGCAACATGTCTCTAGTGCAGCATTTGGGCTCTATTAGTCAAAGTGTTGTATTCCTTAAGTATACATCAGAGGATAGATGTGCACATAAAATACCATATGTCAGTTTCAAAGCTATAATTTACATAGTTATTTAAACTTATGCAAATGAGGACATTAAAGCTGAGACACACACCAATAAAAGGAAATTATAAGTTAGAGCTGCCACATTGTCCTTAACTTCCTGCGAGTGACTAGGTATAGTAGAACATATGGCACCCACGCTCTCCCACTGTTCCCACCGTTCCTGAGAGAAGGCCATATGGGCTGCAGTACCTAGACACAACAGGGCGCGTTCGGAACACACGGTAGCCTTACCTCGCCGTTTAACTCTTACAGAGCTCACGCCAACTACCTGCAAACAGGCCTTAAGCTGTGGCCCTTTTTGTCCTGGTTACTTCTCCTGGTTCTTTTCACAGAGCAATATGAACTAGAAGGAGGAACTCATATCCATTCCCTGACTCAACCTGGAGAATTACAGATTTTCAAGCAAGGTTCATAGGATTTTCTACCCTGCGACATACTCATGAAGTAGCTTGGTGTAAGTCACCGAGATCTCTCATCTGCGAGATCTCTCAAGAGGCGAAGGGCGAGGCCTTTGCCTGTTCCAGACTGGAAGTAAGGGTCACAGAAGAGTTTATCTCCTTAAGCCTGGACTCAATCTCCTGCAGTTTTCCCATGCACAAAATACCGGATATAAAGTCTGAACAGGAGTTTTGTGTGTCAACTTTGGCAAAGTTTTAACATCATAATACAGATGTCGCTGACAACCAAAGACTATATATTAGCAATAAGGTTTGTTTCACAAAAATGGCAGAGGCTCAATTTTACCCAGTTTAACAAAAAACCATGTTCTATTAGGAAATTATTACAGTTATTTTTCTAGCCCATAGTAAGAAACCAGCGCTTTGTTTTGTTTGGGGCTTTTTTCACACAAAGCTCTTACCCTTCCAGGTTTTATTCTGCTAACTGGAAAAAAGGACATACATAAATTTAACATTTATAAAACGGCCTACCTCTAGAGTATACTTAATTTAAGAACTTTAAAGTGCTTTTGAATAAAAAAACCCCACCAAAATATTCATGTAGGTCTCTAAATCAAAAGAGACTGATAATGTATAATAAAATCAGGGAGATTAGCAAAAAAACCCCATGGGATCTAATAAAGACAGATACCATACTATTAGGGTTCACCTGTTTATTCCACATTTTCAAACAGTAAAAAAATCCAAAAAGTTCATGGTTTCTTCCGGATGAAAGAACATGGTACAAGACCAGAAATATAGATCTCCCCCATGCACATTCCCACGTTGTTACTCAAAATTTAGCATCATTTTACTAAACAGCTTTAGTGAATCCATCAATAAGAACAGCAGAGCTGCTATTTTTCTGAAAATCCCTTAAGTTTTCTGAGACTGTCTACTTACTCCTCTCAGCATTAAACCATCAAAACCCTAAAGCTTTACAAGACATCTTAATTCAGACAAGTAAGTTTTACTTGAACATATTTGAAAATGAATAGGTTGACAAATACTATGAAGAGTAACAAGAAAATGAAAGTATTTGAGTCAGAAGTGGTATATTTAAACAAAGAAAGACAATGCAGACTTTATTACACTAACTCTACCTAGCCACTTTCCCCAGAAATTGCTCCTGGAGAAACATGTACATCCTTTCACGAACCTTCCCCTTTCCTACACAATGAAGTGAGACTCCACCAAAAGGCTCACCTGTCTCGGGAGAAAGCGGTCTGAGACTATGTAGGATGTCTGCATTGTGTGACGTGTCTCCTACTGACACACGCCAGAAGCCACGGCTTACAGATGCTCACGCTGTAAAATGCTCTTCTGGGCTTGGAAAAAGCTCTGCCAGTCAGCTGGGAACGCACAAAACTGTAGCTCTGCTGCAGTGAGGGGAGGTAGGTCTGGATTAACTGAATCTCTTCCTGACAGATTGGATATTTGTGCCCCAGTACTTTATAGTCCATGGTGGAAGAATCCACAGGACACATGCACAACAAAACAAATGCAGAATAAAAAGAACGCCAAACAGTTATTTACTCTGCAAATTTGAATACACAGTTGTTGACAGTTCTCCACAAGAGTAGCCTTAGTGTAAATTATGTCAGGATCACTGACAACTCTGTGCAAATTAATCTAACCTCAGACTACCATTATTTCAGCTAAATGAGGCCTTAGCCATACCAGTTTCTTTTATTACTGGTTGTACAAAGTTTAACAAGAGCAAGTGCCGGATTCTGCTCCTGGGATGGGGCAATCCTGGTTGTGTGCACAGACTGGGGAACAAGAGGCTGGGGAGACACACTGCAGACAGAGATCCAGGGTTCCTGGTCAAGAGCAAGTTGAACCCAAGTCATCAGTGCCCTGGCAGCCAGGAGGG
>VYZQ01059738.1:0-15153 GCA_013400655.1 Mystacornis crossleyi
GGGCTCCATCACACCTAACAGTGGCTTAGGAAAACAAATGCTGTAACTGTGAACATCACCCTCTTCCTTCTTCTTCACCCTGCTTCATATGCTGAGCGTGGTGCCCCATGGTCTGGGATATCCCTTGTGCCAGCTGGGATCACCTGTCCCGGCTGTGTCCTCTCCCAAGCTCCTGTGCACCCTCAGCCTGCTCGCTGGATGAGAAATGCCTCGACACTGTGCCAGCACCGCTCAGCAGTATCTAAAACAGCCCAGCACAGAACTGTTTCCAGCACAGATCCAAAGCACAGCCTCATCCCAGCTACTGTGCAGAAAATTAACTCTACCCCAGCCAAAACCAGCACAGTGGGGAATATCAAGAAATAATTGACCTTCCTCCTCTGACCCCACCAGATGACAGATGCGAGGTCGTTGCAGTCTCTCGGTTCAGCTGGAGCCCTGGGTATTCACCTGTGCCACCTGATGGTCTAGACTGAATAGAAAGGTGATGGTTATGTTAACTTCAACCTTCCTTTTGTTGTTTTCTTCACCCAGTTAATTTGCCTTTTTTTCCATGAAGCTGCACTATCCATTTTTGTTTCTAGCTTATGCTGAATAGACCTGAGTATAACACTCTTCTGCTGTCCCTGGAATGAACGCAGGAGCTGGAATGCTGGTTTGAGCTCAGCTTTCTGTTGCATGGCTGTTTTCAATTCTCCAATGTGCATTTATTTGCTCAACGAACGCCAGTATCAGAGTGCACACGTGATGACCCCGCTCAGGTGACCGCAGCCGCCCGGTGCTTTTACCTTGAGGTCACTCTCAGCTCAGACTAGATTTTCAGAGGTGAGTGGTGAAGCTCTGCAGATCCTATTAGCAGCCTCTTGAGCTTGGTGAGACCTGTGTGTGCAGAGCAGCAGCCTCTGAGAGAGCAGCTCAGGTAGGTTCTGATGTGCCCGAGGCATGAGAGGAAGACTGAGGTGACAGAGAGTGGGTCCTCTGTAAAAATGTTGCCTGTTGTGCCTAAACTCAGCTCTTGGAGGGACGTTGCAAGTCACGGCCAGGCTGCTCAAACGCGCTCAGGTTGTCACTAGAGGGAGCAGCATGTGATTTTTTTTCTTTTTTCTTTTTTTTCCCCCTAAATCTTGAAAAAATTACAGGACGCAGAGACTCAGCTGGTTTGGCAGGAGGGATGCAGGAGAGATGCTGCAGCAGCTTCGGCTTAGTAAACACAGGAGTTTCTGTAATGCAAGGGGATCTCCTGTGCCACTCAGCCAGCGGGGTCGGGGGAGAGGCGGGAGAGAAGCATTTCAAAAAGCTCCGTTTGTTAAGTGGGAATGACTTCTCGACTCTCCTTTTGGCTCCTGGAAGTGCCAGGTTCTGAAGGTGGACAGGGCCCTGCCAAGTGCAGGCACTGTGTGCTCTGCAGGGGAGAGGGCTGGAGTGGCAGGGCTGTGGGATTTAGCTGGCTTTGCTGCTACTGCGAATTCACTGGGTCTGCTGTGTCTGTGAGGGGCCTGGTCTGACGCAAGCAGCTGCTGGAGATCTCCTTCACGAGCTCTCTGTTCCCAGACCCTGGTACCACCGCACGGCTGAGCAGGGCTAAGCTGTGTCTCTGTGCCCGTCAGAGGTACCTCCCAGGCCCAGGGTCTAAATACAAGATGAGGAGCAAAGGATTAAGAGACAAAGCAAGGAAACAAAGAGCCCATAATGGTATCCTGCCTTGCCTTGAATTGGACAATTTCCCTCTGGCTAGTTGGTGGGCAGTGGATTACTCAGTGGGTGGAAAGGGGTCTGGAGTCAGTCCTGTGGACTTCATTCCCTCATTTGTAAAATGATGTTGTGAACATCTGGTTCACACATGGACCGTGACACTTGGCTCACAGAGGCATATAAATGTTTTCAGATCCTTGAATGGCTGTTGCTGAAATGCGAAGGATCATCGTTAATGAAGTCTGCAATAACACTGACGGAGCGTTTGTGTTTGCTGCAATTTGTAACCATGTTCTAACACTTGTTAACGAATGCTATTGTGGGTTGCAGTGCGACCAAGGAACACTTGAGGATAAATACGACCGAGTGGTTGCTCCCGGTTTGTGCTCCTATTTATCCCTGCAGGTGTTGAAACATGTCATGTTGTGCAGCAGGGCTTTAAATGGGTGAGAGGGGAGACCCAGCTCTCGTGACTTCCTTTGTGGTTTTTCCATCTGCTCCGCTCACACAGCACACACAGACAAATGCCCCCACTGCCTGGTGTAACTGGAGTGGCGGGGACCTGAATATCCCTGTGACATCAGGAAAATTCAGCTGGTGGACTGGGGGTTTGTTTTAGACAACATGTCTTGGAGTAGTGACACTCTCAGACACATGCTGCGATTGTTGGGGTTGTGCTGTGCAGGATCGGGAGCTGAACCTGATGATCCTTGTGGGTCCCTTCCAATGCAGGATATTCCATTATAGTGTGAATGCAGTGACTCTCCACAGGAGACCTAGGTGAGGACATGAGGAAGCAGCAAATGTGCAAAGTCAAAGGCACAGAACTGAGATTAATCAAAGGCCTCCATGGATGAGCAGTTTGTAGCTGAACTAGACATATAAAGGGAGCAGACAGGAGGTGGAGGCAGGGGCAGGTGACCTAGGAGGAGTATGGAGCTGCTGTCTGATTTTGCAGGGGCAAGATGACCTGGAGTTGAATCTGGTGAGGAGTGTGAAGGGTGACAGAAATGATTCTGCAGGTACCTACACAGCAAAGGGCAGAGTACGCTCAGTGTGGGCCTGCTGCTGAGCAATGCCAGGGACTGGTGACAACAGATGTGGAAAAGCTGAGGTACTTGGTGTCCTCTTTGCTTTCCTTAAAATAAGATTTCAGCAATCACAAACCCCTGAGTCCAGGGCAAAAGTCTGGAGCAAGGAGGACTAACCCTCCGGCTCGGACCACTTAAGCAAACTGGACTCCAAAGTGTTTAGGCTGAAGCACCTCTCTTATGGGGCAAGGCTGAGAAGCTGGGACTGTTCAGCTTGGAGGAGAGAAGGCTCAGGGGCACTTTATTCACGTTAAAATTATCCACGCCTGATGGGAGGAAAGGAAGAGAAAGGAGTTGGACTCTTCTCAGCAGTGTCCAGTGACAGGACCAGAGGCAATGGACACACAGGAGGTTCCATCTGAGCAGAATGAAAGCCTTTCCTATGGTGAGAGTGACCAAACACTGGCATGGCTTCCTTGGAGAGGATGTGGCATCTCCATCCGTGGAGTTATTTAAAACCCATGGGGACTCCTTCCCCCCCTCCCCCGTGTCCATCAGTGGACATGGATCCTGTGCAGGCTGTGACCCACAATTCCTTCTAGACCCTTCTTTGTCCCTTCTCTGCCCATGGGCATGACTGCTCTGACTCACCTGTTTCTTATTTCTTATTTCTTTTCCTGACTGCATCTCCCAAGTCCTTGAGATTGGTCTGAGTCCAGCACCCGTCCTGTGATGCACTGGCAGCTTCTTCTGTGCTGGCATCATCTGTGTGGTGAATCAACCTGCGTCCTGGTCTGTTACCTGTGAGGAGAAAGGCTGCTTAGGATTGACCCAAACTTCATTCTGTGATCCCTCACTTGATGCATCTTCCATCAGACAGCCGGCCATTTATGTCCACTGTTTGAACAGGTCTTTTCTAGGTGTTTTCCCATCATATGAACATTGAAGCTCCCCTAACTACCCTAGCAGACAGTCATCAAACAAATGTCAAAAGTCTTGCTAACATCAAGAAGTGCTAACCCTTGTTTTTCTTCATCTGCAAAGTTCTTTTGCCTGGCTATCCAGCGAGCTGGGTTGTCTGAAGGAGTTGTGTTTGTTCCTGCACCCTTCCTTGTTTGCGTCTCATGCTCACAGTAATGAAAACTAATCTAATGGGTCTGTATAGGCCCAGATTTTATTTTCCTTCATTTTCTTCCGATTTTCCACTTCATTTGCCCCCTCTGTGACCTTCTTAGCCTACTTGGTTGTCTCTGGAGCTCCAAAACCAGAAACCTGCATCAGTGCCTTGAGACAGGCTTGTCAGGCACATCTCATTGGAAACCCTTCCCACAGCAGAGTACTCCTTACTCTGCTCTTGCTCTATCTGAGGGTTAAACCTTGTCTTCTTGTAGACACTGATAAATAGCCGTGCTGCACCAGCTGCTGCTGCCGTCTCACAGTGGTCTTTGTGACCTTTTCCATGTCTCCAAGACAGCTGATCTGAGTTTTCCAGCTCTGAGAGGTGGACATGTCAACTGAGAGGTGTCTCTCTCACCTGACGGACTAGGAACAGTTTTCCACCCTCGCTGTTCCTCCAGAGCTCAGTATCTTGCCGTTTCAGTTTTGTCCTTTAGTGCTGGTGAGACTGCTCTTAGCTCCTGGTGGTTGTAATCCAACCTGGAGTCGATTCCTCCTTCTGCACTCCACGAGGATCTCATGGTTCAGCTCATTGGTCCCTTCCTTTTCCTCCTGCCTTGCCCTGGCAGCCAGAGAGTTTGCTCAAGGCCCTGTTCTTCACCAAATTAGCAGATCTGTTGCGGCTCTTTGTTTCTGCAGTTCAGCCTTCCAAGACATTCATAACCAAGCTCAGGGCCTATGGTTGTTTGCCTTTCTGCAATCAGCATTTTAACTCCTCTGGTGCCCCTCTGAAGGCTCCCCAGTTGTTTTGGCTCTGTCACCATCACCCATGGTGCCTTTCATGTTTGTGTTCTCCCCAGCCCTCCATACTGAGTCACTGCTGAGCGTGGGTCTGCACTGTTCCTGTCCCAGCAGATCCTCCTCAGTGTGTTCCAGGTTGTCCTTTTGTCCCCAGAGCTGCTTCTCTGCACTGCGGGGACCTTCTGTAGGTCTGAGTTTTCTGTTCTCCCTGCAGCCCGTGCCTGTGTCCTCACAGCACACAAACAGCATCCCTTGTTCTTCCAGAGCAGGCTGATACTTTTCTGGGTTCAGTTTGAGTTCTCCCAGACAGTCTGTTGCCCCTAGTAAATCATAATTCTGATCACTTATAAAGCTCTCCTGTTTATTTTTAGCTGGCATCTCCAGGGCATTTGGCAAAGTGATGCAAGGTTCCTTCTGCTCCTTCTGTGGCAAGTGGGACTCCTCCATCAGCCTTTTCCTGTTGTCTGGACTTGTTGTACTACTGCTACAGCCACCTGTGCAAAATTCCCAGGCTGTTTTTTAGCACAAAAACCCTTCAACTTTTCTTTTAAAAATTTTTTTTAAATCCTATTATCCCTTTTATGAGGAATAGTCTAAAGTCCTCCCCTTTCCTGGTTTACCCTGTGGACTGTAGTGGCTGCTGTAGAGCTGACGCCCATCACTCCACCAAACCATGGTCCTTCCAAAGTGCTGGCCAGATGACCTGCAGGATATTTGGCTCTCTGCGTGTATCAGTGCCCAAGAGGGTGCTGATCTGCCTTGTGGCACTGAAAACTGCTCAAGGCCCCTCTAACTGAGCTGGACAGGATACTTGACATGAAGATGTCTAGATCATGTGGCACAATGATGGACCCTGTTTGGCATGGGAGGGCTGTGGTGAAACCCTTTATCCAAGACATCCATACAAAGATGACTGGAGGGTTTTTTCCTTGCATTGATGCTCTTGTTTTTCATTCAGCGTAGTGGATATGAGGCTGGAATGGGGTGATGTTCAGCTCTGTGGGATTAGCAAAGACATGAGCTGCTGTGCTGCTGTCAGTGGATCAGAAAGGTTGCTGTACTGTATGTGGAGGGAGTAGAGATAATAAAAATCCTTCTCTTTTTCCTGTCTGTATTTTTTCTTTGAAGACCTGCTGGGCCAGGCTGGGATATGCTGTGAGAGGGTATCCAGACCAGTCTCCTAGATAGTGGTGATTATGGGGCATCTAGTAACTGGCATCTTGGATACAGTGGAGACTGGAATGTTGGTGGGGACCCTTGTGCTACCAGGATGCTCCTATGTGCAGTTCTTGTGTGCCAGCAACTGGATTGAGAAGTCCAGTGTCTGTCACCATAGCAAAAGATTCACAGAAGATGGAGCTGTCTGTCCCAGGGATGTCCATCTTCATGCCACTGCCTTGTTTTTGCCAGATGTATTTCCTTCCTTTGAAGCCATCCATCCCTTGAAGCAGAACTTGTCTACTTGCTTTGGGTTTCCTCTTATTTCATGAGCACTCAATACATTCTCCTTAAAGGATGCCAAGCAAATTTAAAGTATGCCCATTTAGCTTGTAAGGATGGCTTGATCCAAATAGATTTTCTCTTATTCCATTAGACCATTTTGCCCCCCACCCTTTTCCTTTTCCTTGACTGAAATCTTCTGAACCCTTCTCGCAGATTTCAGTCCATCACTTGCTTTGTCTGTGTGACATCCTGTTCTCTGTGAAGGTGCCAAGCACTAGGAATGCCATCCCTCAGATCCATAGACTACAGGCTGGTGAATCTGACCCTGACCTGACTCCACATAAAGAGAATTTCTGCTCTTTTATTACTTGCTCTTCCTCTAAGGAACCCAGTTACTTTCAGGGCCACTTTTGCTGCATACATCACTAAGTTCCTGGGTATGAGATCATCTAATAATGACCATAAATGTGCAAAAGAGGACTGGTATTTTAGTGCAGGTTTAACATTTGCTTGAACAGTTGTTTGGCTCTTAAGGCAGTAAGAGATGTGGCTTGTGGTCCACCTTGAGCCGTAGAAGTCTGCAGACACCACTGCCCGGGGCCAGGGACGAGGATACACCTGCAGAGGAGATTCTGTGATCAAAAGAGACCACGGGGCTGTAACACCCAGGCTGGGGTAGTGACAGAACAGGCCCTCCCCAGCCTCTCCACAGCTCCTCACTGCGCTCTGCAGCACGGATGCTCTTTGCAGCGTGAGCTGGAGGGGTTAACACGATACCCCGAGCTACTCTAAATCGGCGTGAGTGATAATGCAGCTCTCCTGACATCCTTAACCATAGACCTGAGATCAGGGCACCTTCCCTTCAGTCAGACCTAGGGATTGCTGGTACCAGCCACAGGTTATAAACTAATTCTGGCAGTTGGCCATAAAACTGCTCCTTCCCGTGAGACACGGAGGCGTCTGGTGTCAGTCTGACAGAAACCATTTGAGCAGGGAAAGGCCTCTCTCCTGGTGGGATTGCAGAAGGGCTGATGCTCTTAGTGAAGCTAGAAGTGTAGAGAGAGGGGCTCATAACCCTGCACTAATAAATATTAAATGCCTGTTATCAGGCTTGGCATTCGCTTTGTGGCTCCAGCTCTTTCGCCTGCTTTGGAGGTTATCCACTGAAGGCAACAGGTTTATCAGCAAGTTCAAGCATGTTTGGACTGCAAGGTCTCTCCTGGTGTCTGGCACGTGAAATTATCCTAATCTGCCTTTAATATCCCAGCCTGTACTCTGGGTGCCATGACACACAATCTCTGCCCTGCACCTCTGGTTTGGGTTCCTGCTGCTCACAAAGGGCTTCAATGCTCTCTCCATCTCTGTAAACACTTCAGTGTGCTTATTCCCCCCATCAGTGCAGGGTGCCCGAGCCCGTGGGCTCACATGGCAGCAGAGACAGAGGGGCTGCTCTGGGGAGCAGTGGGGGCTGTGCTTTCAGGGTGAATGGCAGCCCAGACATGAACACGGTGAGGTTTCATCCCTGTGCTGCCCTTGCTGCCTCACGGCTGGTGGCAGAGATGTGTGGAGCTGTGTCCTTCCAGCCTGAAGCTCCTTCCCCAGGAGGGTGGGATGGGGCTCAGCAAGGGCTGCAGGGATGTGGGGGACCTCCATCATTGGAGATTCCTGGGTAATGGGTGCAGGAGGTGCAACAAGGCTACTGCAATAGGAGGAATCTGAAATTCAGTGAGCAGTTGTTGTAGAATCCTCTCTGGAACACCTCTCCTGGTCCCCGATTCACCCTGTGCTTGTGGATAACAACAGGAGTTTTGCCAGAATAGAAAATGAAGGATCAACCTCCTTCTGACCTCTTGGCTCTGAGATGATGAGCAGCACCCTGCTCAGGCAGTTCATTCATCTGTCTGCTCCCAGGGAACACAGCTTCACTTCCCATCTCCAAACCAGGGACTGAGACCAGCGTGGTGGTTGCTGTTGGTCCCACTCATTTCAGCAGCTTTTAAAAAGGAAACCAGGGGGGAAAGATCATATTTTTGATAAGGTTTTGTTATTTGGGCTTGGGGTTCTTTTCCCTTGCTTACTGGCACAAGAAGGCAAAACAAACCAGTCTGGAGAGTGGCAAGGTGACTTACTAAAACCCAAACAAAATCACAGAACCCCTCCAAAGCTAACAGGTCGCTAGTGCAGCTTCCTGTCTGAACGCGACTGTGCTTGTCTGTGGCACAGCACCTGGAAAGGATTTTCATTGTTTTCCCTTCTACCTGCCGTCAAGGAAGATGGTGTTCTCGTTTCTCTCCATTTCAGGGTGTGAAGCTCTAGGAATTCTGGGGAGAGCTTGCCCCTCACTGCTAAGGCAACAGTGGCGGTGCCTCAGCCCAGAGCTGCTGAATGTGCTCTGTTGAGAGGATCACTGGCTCCTAGGACAGCCCACCAGGAGAAAATGCTCCCAGGTAGGGCCAGTAGCCCACTGGGAACAGACAGAGCCAGTTCAGAAATGACTCTGTGCTCTGCCAGCAGAGTTCAGTTGGGATAATTGCACCAGATCGTTAGAGAACAATGGGGATGGAACGTACAGGTTAAACGGCCGCTATTTCTACCGTGTGTGTTAGGCACAGAAGGGAGATAACAGTGTCAGAGGGACTCCGGCAGAAAATGCTTTCCAGACTGGCTGTGGGCAGCAGAATATTTGGACAGAGCTGCTCAGAGATCCGGACTGTTTTGAGCCCAGCAAAGGGCTGTTTGGAGCTGGGCGGGTGGAGAGGGGCTTCATCCTTTTTTCCCAAAACTGACACTTCACTGTTGCTGTTTATTCCTGGAGGCGAACAACTCAAACTGGAGTTGTTTGAAGCACTCAAGGTCTGGTTTCTTGTTTGTTTGCTAGACATCTCCTGCTCACCTGGTAGAACAGAGTGAGGTGTCTCCAGCTGGCTGTCGAGGTGCTCTCAGTACCTGCTTTAGTCCCTTCCCACGAGCTCCTCCTCCCCAGCACGGTCTGGGACCTCCACTGTGGGTGTGAGGATGTGAGGAAGGATTTTGGGTCCTGTGTCTCTCACTAGGGAAGAACCTTAACTGTGTGGAACAAAGAAGGATCTGGTTGCCTTAACAGAAAATGGCAGGACCGGCATTAAGCACTTTATAGTCCTCCTGCAAGGAAGCCTGGATTTATCTCCAGCTAAAGCATAGCTCAGCCACTAAATTATGTACCAGAAACAGAGTTAAAGGCCTGAAGAACATGTTTGCATGTGCTTTGATTGGAGGGACGTGGCACTGGTGCTCAGGCCTGTGTTTCACCCCTACCAGCTCACCCTTATGCGAGACACGTGCACCTGCAATGGTGTCAAATACTGTGACTGTCCTCAGTCCCTGTTTCCAGGCCTGTCTTCTGTTCCTGGCTTCTCCCCGTACCCCAGATGCAGCAGCTCAGAGAAGAGAACATATCTGGTTGCCTGGTGTGCTGCCTCCAGGAGAGCTCGGGTTCCTGCCTGCTGGCTGGGCCTCCTGCAACACTGATGTGCCCAGCCACCATCTTCTTGCAATGCCTCTTCAGCCTTGTCTGCTGCCCAGGGCTTCCTGAGCCCGTGGTGGCATCTCCTGGGATCATTTGTGGCAGACCACAGTGCTCAGGTTGCCTCTTCCTGCCGGATTTTCTGGGCATTCTGCAGAGACCTGTGCAGAGGATGAGTCTTGGTTCGTTCTCAGAGATAAAAGCAAAACCCCGTGCATGGCCTGCCGAGCTGGGAGATGTCTCAGGGCTCTGTCTGCTGCGTCAGATGCTGAGCTGTGTCTGCTCATTGGGTACCACACGAGTGCAGAGTGGGAAGGGAGACAGTGACAAGTATTACTGCAGGATGTGTCCCTTCAGGCCACTCCAAAGGGCACGAGGAGTTCCAGAAACTCCCAGGGCATTACAGTAGGGGGAATCTGTACTCCTGAGGACTGGATAAATGATTTCTGCTTTAGCTCAGCTCAGGAGTCTTTTGCTCAGACCAAAAGAAGATGTTGTGTCCCATACAAACAGGCCTTGACCAATCTCTTATTTCAAGGCAAGTCATGAGTCAGCTGTGAGGAGGGAATATCTGGTGATCTGGAATTCAGCATGGCATGAAGAACTGAGGCCTGGCTAGCCAGGAAAAAACAGCACAGGGAAAACTAGCCCCAGCTTTCCAGGGCCAAATTCTACGTAGTGACAGTATGACAGCAAAAGGGACACAAACTCTTCCTGTTGACTCCTCAGTCCATGTGGTTCTGAGATTTTTAGCTACTTTCAGTTGGCCTGTGAGCACAAAAATTATATCATGGTAAAGGAATTGCTAGACCAGAACTGCCGCCTCATGTGAAGTTATTTAAGCATATCTCATGATAAATTTTTATGCGCTGGTAATTATCATCCATACCCAGATTGCCCTACTTATGCTTTCCTCTTGCGTCGTTACTTGTTCATGCAGGAGTGTTTTCCCCGGGGGGTGTCATCAAATACATTATAAAAGTAGAAAACAGTGAATTGTGTTATAGAGAACATTTTGCATTTTTTTTTTATAACTCACTTGTATGCAATTAGCGTAAAGTACTTTATAATCAGAGGTTTCCTGGTGGAAGAGATCAAGTGGATTTGAGCAGTCCCACTGTCCCAGGCAGAAGTTTCACCAGGGAAGATCACACCAAACTGCCCCATTCTGCACAAAGCTGGCATGACACAAGTGCCTGGCTCTGGAAGGTGCTCCCTGAACCGGGCAGAAGATGCAGCTGTCAGAAGAGATGCTCCCACTGAGAACAGAACCAGAAAGAAGCAGAAGACACCATGGGGGAGGAGAAGGCCTGCTCTGGGCACTGCAGGGCCCTTAGGATCGAGGAGATGCTGTGTTGTCCAGCAGCCCTGGGAAGGCTCTCGGGAGGCAGATGTGGTTTGTGCAGAGATGCTGTTATTCTGTAGGTCTCTGCTCTGTCAGGGTGCAGGTCTGGAAACCCATTCCCAGCCACCAGCTTGGCTGGAGAGGGTAATGGAGCGTGTGGGGACTCAGCAGAGGCCAGGGCTGAGGCAAACAACACAGCTGGGGCTGTCCCAAGGAGTAGCAGAGTGGACAATCTCATTTTGATGCACTTCTGGGCTGACAGGGTTGTACTCACCAACATGTTTATATCTCTGTCATCCAGTTGTGAGTTCAATCCAACATCTCCGTGGCATTCTCTCTATTCCTGGCCTCAGCAACCCTCTCCCCACATCTGCAGGTCTGTCTCATGGGAGAGAGACTTTTCACAAGGGCATGGAGTGACAGGACAAGGGGGAATGGCTTGACACTGACAGAGGGCCAGTTTGGATTAGAGATTGAGAAGAAATTCTTCCCCGTGAGGGTGGGGAGGTCCAGAGAAGTTGTGGGTTGCCCAGAGAAGCTGTGGCTGCCCCATCCCTGGAAGTGTCCAAGGCCAGCCTGGACAGGGCTTGGAGCAGCCTGGGATAGTGGAAGGTGTCCCTGCCCACGGCAGGGGGTGGGACTGGATGAGTTTTAAGGTCCCTTCCAATCCAAAACATTCTGGGATTCCATGACCTCCATGCACAGGGCTGCAGTGGGTACACCAGCAGCTGAGAGACTGAAAAACTGTTCTGTGGGGTTGGGCACAAGTCCCTCTTTGGGTGGCTCCATTGACTTTGGTGTGTTGTGTGGGCGTGGGAAGAAAGTCACCTAGAAATTTGTCCTAGAAGAAGCTGTTAATGAGCACTGGGGCCAGTGGAGCCTGGCTTGCTTCAGGAAGGTCCAATCTGGGATAAGCATTGCAACTGGTTTTCCAGAAAGTTTCCCCATCAGGTAGAGAGTTGTTATGGGCTTTACTGGACGGCGGTGCCACAGTGAACAGCTGCAGCATCTTCTGTCTCTCTGCTCTCCCTTGGTCCTCTCTGGACTGCTCTCTATAAGCTCCTTCTGCATTCGTGAATTCCATGGATTGGGTGCAGGTTGCTGGCTGAACTGGGGTCAGGAACCCGGAGATGAGAATGGATGAGGGTGTTTTGTGTCTGGGGAAAGCTCATCACTGACAGCAGACCCCGCTGGTTTGGCACACGCAGCCTTTGCCTTCACAGCCTCCACTAAATACCATGCCACTGGATGGGTCCGAAAACCTCCTCTGATTGTTTTTTCTTAGTCCAGTGCAGGTGTTAACTATGAGGGTATGCAAATCCCAAGAAATGGGAGGGGGGTGTTCACCACTGGCTCTCCTGTAATGGTTTTTCACTCATAAAAGGTGTCAGATCCACGCTGGGAGTTCTCATCAGTGGGAGGCACAGAGGGCAGAGAACAGCGCTTCTTGGCTTCCTACCCCAGCTTAGGAGGAAGAAGGTGGCAGCAAGGCACTTGCCCAGGTTTCTGACTGGGTGGGATCACGCAAGTTGTCCGAACCCATACGGGCTGGTGACATGCCAGATCCCCACCCCACAGCACAGGGACCATGTGGGGAGAGTGTGAAGAGCTGCAGTGGGTGCTGGGACCACAGGCTGCTCCTCTGAATGAGACTGGCTTGTTAGACACCCCTGTGGGTGACCTCTGAGGGTCCTTAGAAGGGGAAGGCACGAGTGGAAAAGACAGGAGAGGTGCCAGAAGAGATTCTGAAGTAAATTGGCTGGCACAGAGGGAAGATGGTGATGTGTAGAAAGGGATGTGACTGCACTTTTCTCAGGTTTCTGGACAGTAAATGGAGTGAACTGAAGGGGGCAAGCTTAGAGCTTGACTGCACAGTGTGAAGAGAAATCAAAGTCCTGGGTGGAGAAGGGGCCTGGGAAAAGCCTTCTAGGAGGAAGGGGAGAAACTTTCCACGCTGAGTTGTACAGTGGATGAGAGCCAAGGTTTTAAGGAGATGTTTAACTTGTTTCCCATTTGATAATTGAAAATATTTTTTCCAAATTTAAGTTTTAGATTGTTCACATTTACGTATCCAGGCCTTGGATAATCTCTTTCCTTAGTTTTTGCAAGCACCAAGGCCTGAGTTGTTTTTTCCAAATCTCCTTTTCATGCCACCACCTGGAAACTTTGCTTCCCAAATCCCTTGCTGGAAATTCCCAGTCAAGTCTAGAACACCTTGATGCTCTGTTCCTAGTGACCTGGAATGTGAGCTGGACACTGCACAGAAGACCTCTATTCATATCTGGATAGTTCCAGCTCTCCAAAGAGTCTAAATGTGTAACCACGGCTCTGCTCAGAGCGGACCCACAGCTTGGGGCTCTGGGACCTCAGCAAAGGTGCTGAGGGTGGGTTTTGGGCCCACGTTGCAGGGGGTGTTGTACCAAGCAGAGCTGAGATCTGATGCAGAACTGGCTCATTCTGTGTCTGGGGCATCGCATGAACCTCAAGGTTACAGTGCCACGAGAAGGAAGGGGCAAATCCTGCCACGCTCACTGCAGGAACAGGACCTTGTCCCTACAGCTGCGGACAGGAAGGAAAAGGATTTTCTGGTGCCTCCAGTTAGAACTGACAAGGCTTTTCAAGGCACCTGTTAAAGAGGGTCTCTAATGCCTCAAGAATTCCTTTAGTTCATAAATCTCTCCCTACAGAACCGACTAAAAAAAGGGAAAAACTACAAACAAGTAATGTCCTCTCCTTACCACAACAGAGCTTTGTGCCACCAGCCTCTAGTACAAGAGTCACAAACTAGGAGCATCTTAATGGATAAGTACAGCTACTCATCCTCCACACACGAATGCATTGAGATATTTTTGTTGGATGATTGGGAAAATTCAGTCCTAAGCCATTGGAGGGCTAGGAAGGGATCTTGCTTCTATAATCTGTGTGCAGGTAACTGGGATGGAAATAGTTGGACAAAATCCGGTGGGAACCTGGCAGAGGAAAGAGAGGTCTCAGCGTGTCAATGACCAGTGGATGCATCACAGTGCTAATGGTTGTGTCTAATGTCTCTGCACACCTGGACTACGTTCAGCAGCATATTTGGAGAGCAGAAAATGTATCCTGGCAACTTGCTTTATTTAGCTGCAGTGTGCAAACGTGAGGCTGTTCCTGCCTTTCACTCCTCATATGTCAGCGTGACTTTGAAGTGACAGATCTCTCCAAGATATGGAAGTGTCAGCACGCCACGAGCAGCAGCCTAGAGCTCAGATGAAGCTGTGGGTGGTGATTTTTCTCAGCATGGGTTTATCTGACTGCAGAGAAACATTTCTTCCCCTGTTCAACACACGCTTTTGAAACAAGAGGCTGAGCATGATGCTATGGGAAATCCCCTCACAGACCTCTCCTATGCAGGTAAAATTCTCTTCTCTTTTGTTTTTAAATCTCCTGTGCCAGAGGTTTTTTCTCTCTTCCAGTGTCTCCTACCAGTGCTGCCTGCAGCTATGAACACTCAGCTTTGCTCCCCCAAGGTTACAAGATCTGTGCTTGGGGGTCCTTGCTCATGGAGACAAAGAGGTTTTTAGCCTCGATGCTTCGACCAGAGGGGGTGAAGAGCCAGACCTCCCCGAGGTGCAGCTTTTGGGAGGCTTCTCCCGCCGGGGCAGGAGCCGATGTTCACCCATCCCTTGGACTCCCCTCGTGTGCGTGGGAGCCCCAGGCAGGCCGCGCTCGCAAGTGAGGCCGGACGGGACACGCGCTCCCAGGCACAAGCTCCTGCTTGCTTCAAGGCACGGGAATGTTGCTCTGCGTGGAAATGGCCCTTCTTTGATATCCTAGCCCTCCCCTGCTGCTGTCACGCTGGCTGCCAGCTCCTCCCGGCCGGGCTGCTGGGAGGAGCGGCTGGCGGAGGCAGCCCGGGGCTGGCGCTGGCTGTGCCCAGCGCCTTCGTCTCCGTGCCTTGGCGAGGTGCTGCGATCTGTGCTCACGGTCACTGACAGGTCTCAGCTGACAGCTCCCTCCTCCTCCTGTAAAAATGACTTGCGGAGAAGCTAGTTGAGACATGACAAAGTTTTGAAAGAGGGAATTTCGTTTCCCATACGGCTTCGTGGGAAAGGTCACTGTTCCACCCCCGGTGCCACTCTGGGTGAACTAAACACACACAGCTGTGCTCGCTGCACGGGGAGGGAGCTGGCACAGGGCTAGGGACTCAGGACAGGGGGTTTGGGACAGGGGGCACAGGGCAGGGG
>VYZQ01059739.1:0-10381 GCA_013400655.1 Mystacornis crossleyi
AAAAAAAAAAACAGGTTTAAATTAACTCTTTGAAACCTTAGTAGTGTCTTAGACAGAGAGAAAATCAATTTGTTGGTTAAGAGAAGATAAAACTGAGATTTTATCAGAAGCACTGGACTCAAGAGGGGAAGTTTATATGAGAAGGGTTTGCCCTGGATGCCAAATACTCAGTGTGAGCACTCCAGGTCAGCACACAGAAAGAAATGTGCAGAGTGTTCCATTCCAACCCAGAACGTACCACCAAATTCCAATAAAACCCAAACCCCAATCCCAGCTGCATCTATTAATTTTTTTCCAAAACCTAGCCAATCATCTTTTTTAAAGGTGAAGAGTTAAGGAAAACACTCTTTAACAGATGATTAATTTCTTTCACAGCACAGTGAAAAATCTTTAGAGCCAGAGGTTGACTTAGACTACCTTGCTAACTAATAAAGAGAACAGGGTTTTAATTAGGTTGCCTAAAGCTCGTTCTCCCTTCATTATTTATGATTCTTCCTTTGCACAGTGCAGTTACTACCAGCAATATATATATAAATATGTTACAAAACCCCCCAATACACACCTATATATGTTTACAGAGAGAACACCATGCCAGTAAGAAGCTTCCTCCTCCTGCACAGGCATTTCTACCTAACAGTAACCATGCAAAGAGAGCCTTGGCACATGCAAACACAATTTTTCCTCTTCTTCAGGTCCCTCTTCTCCTGGGACAGCTACAAGACACATCTAAGAGGGGGCTGCTGGGCAGTGTAGCTATTACCACGGCGTTGTTCATCCATCTGACATTCATGGTTTGACTGGAAACTCTTCCAGGCACGGCTGGTTTTTCTCTTCTAGTGCCTAGCACACCAGGCCCTGAGCAGCAGTGCTGGGTTCTCAGCAGCACCATGAACCCCACCGTTCTTTGTGTGTAAAATACCTACAGCGTCTGCCTGGTGGAATAAAACAAGGCTGCCTCCTGCCCAGATGTTTGAAATCCCTGCAATGGTGTGTTTCATGTGCACATGGCGTGGGGTGTGCAGGGAGCTGCACAAAGGCTGTGAATTATTTAGGATTCCAACCATTTCTCGTTTCAGAGGAGTCGCCTTTGCTCGCCACATCCCACGTCTCCTCATTCACCACGATCGGAGACGTCTTAAGCCAGCAAACACCAGCCCAGAGCCTGAGCTGGACCTGCATCTCACCCAGGGCTGGCAGCACAGCAGCTCCAGCAGGGGAAACTCTGCTGTGACACACGGGAGAGGTGCCAGAGCCAGGCAGCNCTGTTGTCCATCTTGGGGTCCATTTTATGGAAGCAGCCTCCGGCTCCCCAGGGTGTACCTTGAAGGCCCTTCAAATAAATCCCTGCCTTTATTCCCTGACTCTTGTCCAGTCTCTGTTTCTAGGTGACTGGAGAAGGCAACAGTAATGTAATGATTCTTATTGGCTGTATGTAAATGCTATAGGATTGGTGTCTTGTACTAGATTGGTTAGTGTAAATTAGAATATTCAGTATAGAAGAAGATTTAATGTATTGTAATGGGAACTTCACTCTCTTAGCTCTCGTAACTTCGCTTGCTTAGCTTCTTCTCTTAGCTTCTCACTCTTGCCAGCCCTCTTAGCTTTCTCTCTCTCAGACCTGCTCTGAGCTGTGGCTGGTAGCTCTTAGCAGACCCCTTGCCCACGACCTTTGCAATAACCCGGCGGCTCCAGAACCAGCCTTGACTCCAGAGATCTCTCGTCCCTGCTGTCCCAGACCCGTCCCGGTGAACTCCTACACGGCAGCTCCTCCTGACTGTCGAGCTGTCGTTGTTTTCCGCGTTTCCAGGCAGAGGTGGCTACTGAATACAGGCAAGAAGAATGCAAGCTACACGCCACGAAAATTTACTTCCCAGGTTAAAGGGGTTGTTTGCCAAGTCTCCCATTGTTGCAACCACTGCTTATCCCACCACCTGCAAGGGCCCCTTGATTGGTGAGAGTCCTTGGGACAGGCTCTGTTGGCTTCTGTATTTCACCCGTGCAGGTTTCTTTCTTTTCCTCAGCTGTACCCAGAGAGATCATCTGAGGCCAGTAATTACATACCCACAGCACATCCTCCTGCTATTGTATACTACGCTTTTTCAAAGTTTAATAAGCCTCTGCGAAAAATGAGCATTCCTGCTCAGTTGCGTTGGGGTGTAATAAAGTTGTTTATTTTTGTCCCCAAGGGTTGAGTTAATTCACACCAGCACCCTGCCCGTGCAGATATACTGCCACCATTATTTGGGCGCAGGGAAAAGAAAGTTTGTGGCACCGTTCATTTGCATTGTAGCAGTCCTAAAAACCTTGTCATTGACCAAGCAATGCCTTTGGATCCTAACAGACCCGGAAGAGCAGTTCCAGTCAATGAGCTCGTAATCCAATTTAACAGGAAAATTTTTACTGCTTTTCTATCTCTGACTTGTTAAAAAAAAAAAAAAAAAAAAAAAAAAAAAGCTTACTAGGCTCAGGGATGACTTTTCTCCACGTACTTTGCATGCAGAAATCAAAAAACCTGATGCCAGTCCATTGAAAAAGAAAGGCCACCAGCACCACAATTAAAAAAAAAAAAAAAAAAGGAGAGCGAGAGAGGACAAGAAAAAGAAATACAAACCCATAATTGCTTTTTGCTTAAAAGCACATGAAAGGGGTAGTAGGAGGCATCCAGAGCAGCTCATAAACACAGGGCACAGCAGCCTCCCAGCAGAAAGGCAGGGCTCAGCTCTCTGCCCGGGCACAGGGGCAGGCGAGGCCCTGCTGTGGGATCCAGGACTCTGCCAGGGCCGTTCCTTCGCACCCCGAACGCAGAGAGCAACTCAGGACAGCCAACCCCGCAACACGGGCATGGCTACAGTCAAAACTGCACCCAGTGGCTTTTGGTTTTCCCTGCAGTCCACGCCCGAGGTCCCACAGAACATTCTCCTGGCTCTGGCTGTCTCCAGCTGCTGTAGAGACCTCTGGGGCCACAGGTGCAGGAATAAAAGAGAACAGATCTGCGCCCTTTTGTTCAGACCAGCACATTTCAGTTAGCTGTGAATAAAACTGGACAACAGAGAGGTCAGGCTGAGATGGCCAGTGACAGGATAGACTGTCTGCAGTGCATGTATATACATATATATATATATGCACTATACCCCACTCACTGTCTGCAGGAAAAGCAGGGAATTGCTGAAGGTCTCCCCGGTTCACTCAAGAGAGCTTTTCCCTCACTGGGTTTGTAAGATTTAAATAACCTAACTCCCAGAATGATTCTCGTTAGCTTGTTACTGGTGTCTGATATAGTTTCCCTGCTAGAAGTGGGTCAGATCTTGAAGCAGAAGATTTTCTGTTTCTATCGGGAATTACGCAGCAGAAGTTTGGATTATCAACAGAATTCTGGTATGCTCAGACTTTCCCTCGCTGATTCCATAACAAGAAGAGGTCTTGCCCTCCTTTTGGCAGCTTCGTTCATTTGGCTAGTGGATCCTCAAACATTTGAATTTTGCAGTCCTAGACATCTGCTATTCAAGCCCTCAAAATACATCATCTCCCCAGGAAAAAATGGAACGTATCTGTGAGACAGCAACAAGAGCCTTCTCTACTCAAGCCTGGCATGCTAAAGCATAAACTCCTGTTACACCCACTCACACCCAGTACTGCAGGCACACCTCAGAAGAACAGGCACGGCAGCAGTTAACACACCTAAATTGTGATAATTCCTCTTTTATTTTACTCGTGAGCTGGTGACGACCAGTGAGCCTTTCCTTCCTCCCTGAGCAGAGATAAGGAGCACAGGAATTTGCACACGCACACGCACGGGGGGAAGCAGGGAAGAGGGGTTGGCCCCGCTGAACTCCGCGGACACTCAGGGCACAGATTGTTGCTGCCTGCCATGCACTCGGCCATGTGCCTGCACTGCTCCTGGCAACCCTTATAATTGCCCAGAGTTGATTTCCATGTCGCATTTTAGGCGTCAGAGATGAGCGTGAAGTTGCCTGAGGGTCTGAATCCTTTTGAAAACATTGTATATCATGTTCGGGGAGGTAGACGGGAGAGTTCTGCGACAATATAACAGCAGGAAGGAAGTTCCCTCCAGTACTTCTGCAGCATCTATTCCATACATCAGTGACTAATTTGGACTACTCTAACTTCACTTAGGCCCATACAGTCGCACTGGGAAGAAGAATTATACCATTGTGTCTACACAAGGGCCTATTCCATGCTTATTGCAAAAACAAGTGCCTTTAAAATACGAACATATTGGTGAATTCAGCTTAGGCGTGAGGAATACTGATACACTCAGCCAGCCAGCAACGGGACGGACTCCAGTGGTGTTACTGAGATGGGTTTGATGGTCTCTAACTCCACTGGGGCTACGGTGTGAAGTGTGCACTGCTTGGTACACGTAAGACTACCCAGCACCTAACCCTGGATTAGTGATTCACCCAGGAAATTTCATGAGGCAGCATGCTTCAAAATCTCAGAGGTATATTCAAAAGTAAATACAAATGCAGAGTTAAAGGTATGACCCTGCCAGACACTGCCACGAAGGTTTCACCCCCTGTTCTGGATATATCCTTTGTAACATCTGGTCGGCTTTAAACACGTGCTAAAGAAACCAGTGAGAAATAAATGCCACCCTTTGAACAGATGCTTCTGTCCAGCAACTCTGCTGGATCGGAGGTCTGATATTTACTGAAATGCACGTTATTGCTTATCAACTCATCAGGAAAAAAAAATTAATTCAATATTTCCCCATGCAAATCTTAATCACTTTTTCAATGTCGAACTTTTAATTAGGCTGTTCCTAGGAAGCAGTGTAACCAGGCCATTAGCAGTGCAGCCATAGAACAAAACTCTATTAGGAAAATGACACTTCCACTTCAGCAGACTCAGACATACACCAGTGCAGTCAATCTAAATCAGATTCTAAGTAGAAGCAAGAAAATACTGCAGCAGACTTCTGCATGCCCTTGACTGCTCATCAGAACTGGAGTTTGTACCTATATGATACAGTAAAACTGTACAGAAATGCCAAAGAGAAATTCTACGTTTGCTAAGAGGAAAATGTGACACTACGTCATTTTTGCTACTGCTAAGAGATTTCTGTGAGAAGCAGCACTTCCTCCATTTGGATCCACCACAGGGAAACAGACATTTCTTCGTTCTCTTTAGGAGAGCACTGGGACAGCTCGTGGAACAGTGAACTTGCAGTACTGCAACACTGAACGAGCACCTGAACCACGATAATAATTGCCTACATTAATTACAGGCTTGGCAGACATGGAACTGGACTCCTCCAAAACACACTGGTTTGTAGAACCTAACAATAATTCTAACCTCTATTAGGAATAATGCTGTCCTCTTGGGTGCTGGGAACTACCACCCTCTGACTTCGTTCTTCAGCCACACTCGTGCATTTGCCAGGGTTTGAGTTGTACTGCAGAGTGGAGGCAGAATACACCCTCACAAGGGCATGGGAAAGCAAGAAAGAAAAGCAAGGAGAACAGGGAAGAAAAGAAAAAAATACCATTATATTCAAGTTACTAAAGGGCGAGCAGAAAATAGATTTTAAACAGTAAGTGGAAAAGGCAAGAAAGCTACAGCTAGAGATTAGAAGAGAACAGTGGCTAGACCTTGATGACTTGAAGAGAGTTTCTTTGAAGGGCTTGAACTGAAACAAAAGCTCCTCCATTTGTATTAGCAATGGAACAATAATCAAGCCTCTGGGCAAACTACGAGAGCAAGGCACGTCAGAGCTCAAGTGCAAGACGTGAAGATTTTATGCTCAGCCTTAGAAGTGAAATGTTTTTATCTGAGGAGGTTATTGTAAACAGTTTTATTTTAGGAGCTGCCCTTTGAGATGCTACTACACAAAAATGCACACAGAAGAAAGCAAGACGTTTTTCTCTATTTGAACTTTGCCTGAACAGGAAAAGTGCTGTTTGCTATTTATAAAAAATATCTGAGAGCTGGCAGCTCTTAAAGCATGTCCCCATACTTAAATGCTTGTATAGTTTCAAAAATCTCAGATAATCAAGTGATGCTCAGATGAAACTTATGAAGAGCTGCTGAGTCTCTTACTGTAAATCTGCAAGTACGAGAGCTCATCTTTGCTTTGTACATTCAGAAATATGGATGTGTTCAATTCCAATTTTAACATCCACGGTCAAAGCAGCCTATGAACCTCTCACGCACCAGAAGAAATAGCCTCCATGAATCTTCCATCTCTTCAATAAGCAATAAAAAGCATCTTTGTTGTTAATATTTACCATTTAAAACGGCAATGTAGAAATTGCCAAGTGACAGAAGTGCACAGACATTAGACAACAGAGTGCAGTGAACTTTGTGGGAGATGGCGATTGTCACTTTTAGGAGCATTAAATTTCACAAGCATCAGAGCTCTGCTGTGGCTCTGAGTCTGGTACAATGAACAAGCTCTTGCTGAGGATGGCAACGCAGAACATCCACCCAAGTTCATCTCAGCTGTTTGTGTGTAGAAGCTGCTTGCACGCAGCTCTGATGCTCAAAAATCAACCCAAAGCTGAAACACCGCTAGAAGATAAACTCTCCTCACGTAATGATCGTTTTAAACTTAGATTTCTGGAGTCCCACTCCCCTCTACTTCCCACATCTGATTGCAAGTCCCCCAGTGTGACACTGGGCTCTGTCACATGGGTTAAGGCACAGGCCTGGGGACACACTTTCTCCAAAGCATAGCCTGGGATGTTTTTGCTCTTCAGCAGGTTATTTGACCAAGCTGAGTTGTATGACAGCAGAAACACTGTTCATAGATTTTTTTCCCTCCATAATATTTAATAATTGATTCATTTTTTCTATCATATAGACCCACAAAAATGCTTCAACAGCAATTCCCTGCTTCCCCACAAGCTACTCTAACTCCAGCATCTTGATTTAGTCCAGCTGAGTCCAGGAAATAACACAGCAGCTAAACAACACTACCTTCAGCCATTTACATCCTGAAAATGCACATTAGAACATGGAAAAGCTTCAGACTCCTGATGTAGGGGGACATGTGCCACCAGACCCAGCCAGGCTCTGCACAAGGGCCATATGGGGCTCAGTCCTGTCAGCCCGGGCAGGGCTGTCCCCAACACACATCCCATGGATTCACTGATGGAAATTCTCCTGGGAGCACGTGCCAACGGAGAGTTAATTTGCTCTGGAAGGTGCACTTGGCTTTTCTTCTCACGTGAGAAAAACAGCCAAAGGGGAAAACAACAGGCACAGAGTGGCCGTTTTGGGGTGGCTGGTGAGCACGTACAGCTCTTGCCTTCGGGAAGGTACATAGGGACAGACAGCGATTTCCTCCAGCTCCCAGAGTTCTGGCTGCTTTCCTCCCCTCCGTGTCCCCTTCTTTAGGCTGTAAGCACTGCTGCTGACACGCTCTGCTCAGGCACAGCAGCCAGCCCTGGCTCTTACCCGGCACTGGATGAACAGTCCTTGGCCCCAAACCAGACCCCAAAGGGAACAGAAGCAGGTGTGTGTTGATCTGAGCCCCAAGCCCCGAGGCAATTGTCCTTTTCTCAACAGGATGAGAAGATCCAGCGGCCGCAGCTCTGCTCGGAGAGGTCTCCCCCACCTGCACTCCTGCTCTGTGGGGACCCACACTCTGCACAGGGTTTGATGACCCTGAATATCAGCAAAGATTTCTCTCCACCACCCAGGTAACCTTGCTGATGTACCTGGGGCGACGATGGTGTTCTACCCTTGGAAGTTCTCCTCCCAGAAACGTCTCAGTTGCTCTGCAGGAGACAGCAATAAATTCAGTGACGTACTCGGCACGTAGAGATCCTGGCTGAAGCGTAATTTTACTGACATGCATGAAGTTACACCAGAACTGATTCACCCCAGCAAGTTAGGGTTTAGCTCACGGCATCCTCGCTGCCTTTCAGCAGCGTGTGTGCGTTCAGCCCGCAAGGACAGACTTACTGCTTGCTGGAACTCAGGCCCCAGAATGTTCTGCTCAGGCAGAGCAGGCTCGTGGGCCCAGGTTCAGCTGCTGCCTTGGGAGGCTGGAAATATTTTTTCTGGGGGGGGGTCAATGGACCACCATGACACGCCCAGACAGGCAGGCAAAGCCTCCAGCCTGCCACAGAAAGGCAAGGGAGCACGTTTCAGCTGTTCCTGAATATAAGCAGTAAAAAAATAGCCTCTGGGTTAGATCTGTAGCTCTTATATGACTTATGTTAGGAATTAGTGATCCAAACGATCTAAATGAATTTGGTGGGAATGCTCTAGAGAATGACTGATTTTTAAAATTTTTTTTTCCTTTAAAAAGTACAAGATTGTCTTTCCAGAAGCTCTTTTCTTGTCGGTGGTGAGGTTTTGTGTGCCCTTGGCTTCTTGTGATCAGTGGGACATTCAGCAGCAAGCACTCTTTGAGTTTCATCGATATTTTCAAGGGTAGGTGAGAACTTCACTCCTTTCAAGTACCACTCAGACAAAGATGAAAAGCTTGTGAGGGTGCCAATTATATAACCTGGCTGAGCTGTCTTGCCAGTGAAGAGCTTTGCAGGATGCATTCTGGCTTCACAGGCCTGAAATTCCCCTTTTATTTGAGCAGTTTGATTTGGTGACTTCGCTGTTTACACATCCATGTAGCCACTGTGATCAGCCAGAAGCAGTAACTGAAAGGGAGGCAGCTCAAATTAATTCTAGCAGGATTTCACAGTGTTTAGTGCTGTGGATCTCTCCGGCAGCACGCCAGTGGGACACGAGATCAAGACAACAGTTGATATGTTCTGCACTGGAGACAACATATTCTTACTCTACGTGGCAGAGCCTGAGATGCTGGGTGAGCCCCAAGCAGGCTCCCACAGTGCAGTGGGCAGAGCTGGCCTGGAAGCTGCACAGCCACATTTGTGCTGAGTTAAGCCCAGATCAGTAAAACCTGTCTGCTGGCTTGCTGCTGTGGGCAAGGCACCAAGCCGTACACGGCCAAGATTATTTTCCCGTCTAAACTGGCCTGGGTGCAGCTGACTGTGTCACGCAGAGACAGCGTTTCTCCTCTCCCCACTCTGTGCACGTGTGGACTTCAATTATTGAAGTGCCTTGGATTGCCAGGCCTTTGGGAGAGGGATGACCCTTTTCTTGCAGGTCTGGGTGGTGCCTTCCATCCTGTGTCTCACTCTTGGACACCAACGCCCCAGCACTCCCGCAGGCGAGCAGCAGCAGCTCCTGCTCGTGTAGCAGGAGGCCTGAGCAACAAAACTGCTGCTCTGAGAGGCACTGAGAGGAAAAATATCATCAAAATGCCTGATGGAAAGGAAGGAAAACCAGTGCAGAGCTTATTAGCCAAGTTGCATACAAGCTTAAAAAATGTATCAGCCTAGACCGGGAAATTTATGTTCCAAGCCACGAATTCAGAGTTAATTTATTATGCAGTAGATTTCCAGCTCCACTGAGCTAATGGGATTTGTTATTCTGTTAAATGGGCTTTTCCCTCAGAGCACCTTGTTTCGTTAGACCATTTAACAAAGGTTGGGGAGAATGAGGTGTGTAAACACAGCACAGCCATGCCAGCTGCCTCTTTGTTTTGCACACTAAGGTGCTAATTCCTCTTACAGACTAGGGGTGCACATGTACTGCACTCTATGCGGGAGGCAGGGGGATTTCTCTTTACTGAAAGCTAAAGAGAAAGTGCAGAAAATCCCCCAGATTTCTTGAGGGAAGACTTTTGCTTGTTAATGATCTCCGGGGTGTTTAGAGTTAAAAGTTGGAATTGTGTTCCTTGCACTAACACTGTTGATGATGGGTTCTCCAGCAGCCGACTAGCATTTTGTGAAAGGGCAGATGAAAACAGAACTATAATTAATAACACTTTAATTAACAGCAGGACTAAGTAGACCAGACAAAATCAAGCCCCTGAGAGTCTCTGTCTCCTGCAAAGTATCAACACAGGAAAAAAAAAAAAATACAAGGAAGGGGAAAGATCACGCTCTGGTTCATGGAAGTGAAACCAAGTCATGGGAGAAGCACACGAGCCTGGCAACAACCCCAGCAGTGAGCTTGAGCCCTGCTCGTTCGTTCAGCACCCAAATGGAACTCCATTCCTGAGGCTCCTCACAGCATCCTACCCCAGTGTGCCCAAACTGCATGCTGTTCTTCTCAATATCCATATCTCTGGCGAGAAAACAAGTGCTTTCACTCCAGGGATAATCGGAACATTAATTTTCTATCAACTTTTAAGTTTTTAAAATGAGAGCTCTTTGCCATTCTGCTCAGCAAGTTGAGAGCAAATGCTATAACCCTTAGTAAAGCAATGCATCCATTAAGGAGCTGTTCTGCACCTTTTCAGGGTGCAATCTTGTGCTGTACAACTGACTGACCTCCATATTCCCACTGCTTACAATCATTCAATTTTCAGTTATAATATTTTGAT
>VYZQ01059740.1:0-35647 GCA_013400655.1 Mystacornis crossleyi
TCTCAGCTGCTTTCACCTTTCCCTCCATGCTCTCATTTCCCACCCCAGAAAGTGCTAACACCACATGGGACAGGAGCTGCTACAGTCAGGAGAAGGGCACTGTAGTGCCAATGAGTTTCACGACTCACTAATTTCAGGTGGCTTTTAGAAACTGACCAGCCCCACCAGCATTGCAGCAGTGACCACCCAGGTCCTGCCCTCGCTTGGAGGGGCACAGTGTGTACATACATGGCACCTGTGCCATCCATGTCTGGCCAGAGGAACTCTGCGGGACAGCCGGACGTTCGGCAGGGAGTCTTCACACACACGTGCAGCCCCGGCCACTCCGCAGCGAGCTTCTGAATGATGAGCACCACTGCCACGAGGAAGTCCCATGCAGACTGGAACCCTTCCAGGCAAAAGGAGAATGTTGTGCTTGCTTACAGCCCCCAACCACGGCAGCCCAGGAGATGCTGTGATGACCCACCCATCGCTTCCAGCCCACAGCTTCAACTGTCAGACCAGCTTCATTTCTCCAGTTAATCAAGCCTCCATAAGGAACTTAATGACATGTTGGAAGAGCTCCCCAACTTGGGTGGCCCTTTTTCTTACCACTTGAAGACCCAACCTTAGACTGTACTCTACTGGGGCCTTTTGGGCAAGGATGACCTGTTTGCTTCATGACAAGAATGAAAACTTGACTTTGCACTTTCATGTGATACCTCTAGAGGAGTCCTGAACAGAATTGCATGGAGAAAGAGGAAATTTTTAAGTGGACTGCTAGGCCAGACTAGGACACGTGGCAGAGGCTTCTTGGGACACTTCCCAGATGGCTGGAGGTGGCAGGGGTGGAGCTAAGGAGAGACATGGGGTTGGGAGTCATGAAATATGGATCAGGGATCTTACCGGTTGTTTCCGATGGCTTTCTGCAGCGGAGCTCCAGGTAGCTGTAGGCTCTCTGGTTATTCTCTTTGATCAGCAGAGGTTTGCCATTGCATACAAGCAGGCAGGTCACCTTGGCCACCCAGTGCGTGGAATAGAAGGAGCAAACTTTCACCAGGAACCTGCGAGGAGATTGCCCACGGCTTATCCCTAATGCTGGGAGAAGGCATGGGACCAGGTGGACTTGCGAACCAAGCTTCAGTAAGAACAGAGACAGACACCAAATGAGGACCTTCCCCTACCGAAAGCTCAAGCAGCAGGAGCAGCCTCTTAAGCCAAAGGAGATCCTTCCAGAGTTTGCCATCTTGCCCTGATTTTGTCTGGGGTGGGGTTAACTTTCTTCCTGGTAGCTGGTACACTGCTGTGCTTTGGATTTAGGATGAGAATGATGTGGATAGCACACTGATGTCTTAGGTGCTGCTGAACAGTGCTTACACCAAGTCAAGGACTTCTCGGGTTCTCAGGCTGCCCTGGCAGTGAGGAGGCTGGGGGTGCACAAGAAGCTGGGAGGGGACACAGTCAGAACAGCTGACCCCAAATGACCAAAGGGTTATCCCATAGCCGGTGGCATCACACTCAGCATATAAACCTTGGGGAAAGCTGGCTGGGGGACCATTGCTTGGGAACAGGCTGGGCAGGAGTTGGTTAGTGCTGAACAATTGTTTTTTATTTGCATCACTTGTTCTTCTTGGATTTTATTTCTCTCTACTGATTTCCTTTTCATTACAATATTATTATTGCTATTACTGTTACTATTCTAATTTATTTCAACTATTAAACTGTCTTTATCTCAACCCATGGATTTTCTCACTTTTCTGACTTTCTCCCCAGTCCAGCTGGGGAGAGTGAGCAAGTGGCTCTGTGGTGCCTGGTTGCCGGTTGAGGTTTAACCACACGACCATCAGATAAAGCTCTAGACACAAGTCCAGAAAACCAGGGGAAGTTCCAAAAACTGGTACAGTTCCAACGCCCATAGAAACTAGAACATTCTTGGGTGGGACTGTGAGACCTGTGCCTGCCTGCATGGGCACAGATTAGCCAAACACCCTCCCAGACAAAAGGTGAACTAGAAGGACCGTGGCCTTTGCTCACATCCAGGCAGCGAACATCACAAGGATTCACCCAGGGTCCCACACGTGTGGCACAGCTGAGAAGCCACCCTGGTATCTTGACTCTCAGGCCTCAGCAGATAGAGTCTCAACAGCCAAGGGCTTGCTAAGAGTCATCCCAGCACTGCACCGAGCAAACTCAATCCCACAACCTCACTGGTGGCCGGAAACCAGTGCTTACCTCTGGAAGAAGCCCTCAGGTATTTCGGGTGAGAAGTAGGCACGAATGTGGAGGTCCTCGGGGTGATCTCCTCCCCACACTTCAGACACTTCCTCTGTCTGGTTCAGATAGGTTGGGAACAAGTACCAGGACTCGCCTTGGCTCCGTGCTGTCTCCCATGGCTCCCCAGGCACAAACTCCCTGGCCTGCGGGTTGAGTGCTTCGGTGTGCCTCACCTCCAGGCAGAGCTCAAAGTGCTCCAGGAGGCTGAAGAGCTTCCCTCTCCCTCTGTGAGGCCTGTGTCCCATGATTTCCTCAAAGACATCCTGCATCCCTTCTGAACATAGCTGGTGCTTCACCAAGGCACGCACAGCCTGGTGGCACAGCATTGCCTTTGACTTGAAGGTCCACACCCAGTTGGCTCTGTCTCTGATGGTGGCATGTTCCCCGATCAGTGTCTCCACAGAGATGCTCTCGAGCTGCTGGACAAGGCGGTACCGCACCAAGAACTGCAGGGGAAGAGAAGGAGAGATGAGGTGGCAGTGAGAGGAGCCCAGCAAAGCTGCAGAGCTTGGGCTCTGCAGAGGAGATTGTCCTGATCCCCAAGCTTACCTTGAACATCGTTATTAAAAAGGTAGGCTGGAGAAAGACGGTGCTTTCCAACTGCTTGATTTCCTCATACCACATGACGAGCCCAATGCGGTGGAGGTACCGCAAGATGTCCCGGAGGAGCTCTCCGCCCAGGCTGGCCAGGTGCTTGCGCTGGCAGAGTTTGCTGAGTAGGTACTGGAGGTCCATCATGCCTAGAGGGAGATGCAGGAGCTCAGCATGCGTCTCTCAGACACAGCATTCCAAGGCAGATGATTCAGAGAGCCAGCAAACACCAGCAGCATCCCACATCACCTATGCCATCCCTGGGGAAGTAACTGCGATTGGACTGATGTTCAGTGACTGTGACCAAAAATGCTCTGCCTCTCCTCAGCTGTCCCACTGCCACCCTGCAGCCCCCAACAGCCTGCCAGGACTTTCTGAAAAGCGAGGCTAATGCTGGGGTTTTTTTATTATTATTATTATTGTTGTTGTTATTATTGTTTGAGGAAGCAGGTTTGTTTCCAGCCAGAAAACCTCAGATTGCCAGTTAAACCTCAGACTGACATTCAGCAATGCAGAGAGACAGGCAACAAAATCTGGCTTATCTCCATGAAAGAAAAGCATCTGCTCCTCGTTCTCTAATCCTACAGTGGCCAGTGGGGCCAGAGATGTCACTGGGAACTGGTGGTGTTTGTACCTGCTTTGGGTACATAAGCAAGGGGCTGGAGCTGCCTGCTAATTCTGATTAGTCACAGGAGACATGGAAAAGGGTCTAGGGAATGGTAGGGGCCATTAAATAAAGTTAGCAGGATGTAGATTTGAAAACCACATGGAAGCATTAAAGCTGTGGAGCCCTGCAAGATTTTTTTGTTGCTTATACGGGGAAAAGGGGAGAAAGAAAAACATCACTGGAAAGCAAGAAACCAGACAGCATAGCCTGTTCAGGCATGCTCAGCATTAACACTGCAAGGCCTTCAGCAGCGACCCTGCTGCCACACAAACAGGGCCAGAAGGTGCAGCAAGCACTGGAGAGCCTATCCCAAATTCAGGAAAGCACTGGAGAGAGCCTGTCCCAGGCATGGGACAGAAGCTCCTCTCAGAAAGGCATGGCAGGGGTGACAGAACACTCACCATGGTCTGCCATCTCCTCGCTCCGTGCAAGATCCACAATGGCAGCTTCCACCTGCCTGTAGATGGGTGGTAGCACTCGGATGACCTCGGGGAAGAGCTCCTCATTCTTCACATGCTCCAAAATAGTGGCCTCAAGCTTTTTCATGTCACGGTGATCCGTGCAGTTGACAGCAACTAAGTTTAAGATCTGGAAAAGAGGAAGCACAAAACTACATCCAGAGAAGTCTTTTAGCTTGTGAGGTAAAGGAAGGACCTAATGTCCATGAGGTCACTCAGGTTGGGACACACCACTGGCTTAACTTCAGAGGGCACTTCCTTCACACCTCTGTTCTGCAGCAGTTCCTGGAAATCACCTGGTGATGGTAAATGACCCCTCGCACTCCTCCCCAGGCACTTGCTACAAGCCACAGGAGGAGATGCCCATCACCTACCAGGGACAAGGACCTTGCAGGTCACAGCCAGGGGTTACCACAACCACCCCAGCCTTAGGAGGGGCTGCAGTAGTGGCCTGATGCATTTGCACCAGGTCACCTTAGCCATTAGCACACTGGGCTGCCAGAGACAACCGTGTGACCTCAGCCAGCCAGAACCCAGGATAATCTCAGCCCTACGGTTAACGTGCAGCTCTCCATCTCTTTCAGCCTCTCCCACTGGTCCACGTAACACTTGGGCTCCTCACTGCCCTCCAGGTTGTTGATGAAGTGAGCGAGGTTGCTTTTTCTCTCCGCTAGCATGGCTGTGATCTTGGCCATGATGTCATGTGTCTTCTCTGCTATCTCCTGCTCCTGGCAGCAGTCCACGTGGGTTCCCACAGGAAGCACCACTGAGTTTGGGACTCGCATGGAGAGATTATTGATCCAGAAACCAACGAGCTCCTTGAAAGTTTTGTCATTAGTTTGGTACCTGGGGAGGGAGAAAAAGAAAATCCCAAATTGACATCTCACCCTCTGGATCTCCAGCCAACTTCCACCAGTGCAGGGCTGACCACATACTCTGTGCTGTCTCAGGAGCTCACTGGAGAAGAGCTCAGATCTCAGAAGCTGACATGGACTGCTTCCAAGCTCATCCTTCAGTTCCCAGTCCTTAAGCTGTGGGGTGTAGCAGAGTCAATCCCTGCTGTGAATGGGAGCATCCCCCTGTAGCACAAAACCCAAGCCTGATGCTCCCTCCATGTTCAGGGAACACTGCGGGATACAGGAGGGATCATAGGGATTTGCTTATTGCAAGCAAGTCCATTCAGATGGGGTTCAGTTGTCACACAAGGAGTTGGTGTTTATTCAACCCCTCCAAACAGGTGCCTTTGGCAAGGTGATGACAGACCTGGTGGATTAAAAGATTGATCTGCAAAAAGGGGGAGATGGAGAGCCAGCTATGCCAATGGTGAGAAGACCAGGCCTCACGGCCCAATGGAAATGGTGTGAATTCATGCAGTGCAAAGTTTCCCCAGCTCGTTTTTTGCTTCCCTGGTCTACTTGGAATCCAAACCAGCTCAGCACTTACATGTGAAGATTGATGACGAGGATGACGAGCGCCTGTGGGGTGATGAACACGTGGTGAGTCATGTAGTATTCCAGCTGGCCGGCAAAGTCCCAGAAGAGAAATGTGAAGTCCTCGATCTGGAACTCACTGATCTCTATCCCAACTGTTCGCTCTTCCTTGGGAACCAGTTTGGATTGCCCCTGCTTCAGGCTTCTGCAGATGGTGGACTTCCCTGCCAGTGAGGCCCCCAGGAACATGGTCTTGACCCTCTTGTCCTCCTGCCCCAAACCACGCTGAAGCTGGTTGAAGTAGTTCCGGATCTGCTGAATGCCACCAGCACACACTTCACTGGGTGGCTCCCGGAGGGGATTCCCACTGGCCTTAAACATTTTCAGGGCCTGTCCCTGGAAGAGCTCCTTGGGGAGCTGGCGAAGGGCATTATTCTGCACGTGGAACTCCTGTAAGTGTGCCAGCTGCAGGACAGGCTGCGGGAAGGTCCGGAACAGGTTGTTGGAGATGTTGAGGTACTGGAGGCTGCCTTGACAAGCTGCCAGGTCCCTGGGGAGGACACAGAGGCGGTTGTTGTTCAGCCGCAAGTGTTTAAGCCTGGGGAGATGGGAGAAAACCCCCTCTGGGATGATCCGGATTTGGTTCTGATTCAGCTCAAGCCTCTCCAAACAGACCAGGCTCTGGATTTCATTGGGAAAGTCCACAAACTCATTCTTGGACAGTATCAGCTTCTTGAGGTTGCAAAGCTTAGAAATGCCAGTGATGCTCCTGAGCTTGTTCCTGTCGAGGTCAAGGCTCTCCAGCATGGACTTGCTCAGGACTGCGGGCGGGAGCACACGCAGCCTCTGGGTAGAGAGATTCACTTCACGCAATCTGTCCTCCTGCTCCTGACCTGGGCACATGGGACAGTAAAGGTGGTTAAAAGAGACTTTGACCCTTTGGAATTGCAGACCATTATTTCTTTTTTTTTTTGCATGATCTGGAATGATTTTGGCCAGCAAGGAAAAGCAGAGGAGCTGGTTGAACAGTGCAACCACATTACTGCTTGAACAGCTCCTGTGTCCTCTCAAGAGAGGAACTGAAACCGAGGATCTTGGCTGGGACTGAGGACACAGGAACAGTTCCCACCAGATGCTGACCTGCAGCCCAAGTGTCACATTAACAGATTTTTTCTCATGCTTTGAGCCCTGCATGAGCTCCAGGCACAGATGCATCTACCCCAAAACTGGGAGTTTCCTAACCCCAGCAGTGGGCTGTGGGGGCAGAGCCAACGTCAGGACAGCTGCTCCCCAAATAACTTACCCAGCCCACTCTCAGCTGTTGACCACAGCTACAGGGATGCACTTACTGAGGCCAGGGCCAGCGAGTTCAGACACTTCCTCTTTCACATCCTCCCCCCTCCAGACAACGCTGTGATTCCCTGCAGGGATGCTCCCAACCTTGGGAGACTGGGGGAATAACGCAGGGACAGTGGGGTTCCCCAAAGGACAGGGCACACAGGCAGGGACTCAGTGATGGCTGAGAACATCCCCAAACAGAGGGTGTTTAGAGCAGAGATTTGCAGGTGAGGAGAGCGCCAGCGGGATGGGGATCACACAATACCAAAGCAAAACATGGTTAGGTTTGCTTTCCTCTCCCTTGTTTCACTTCCTCCCATGATGCCAAGCACAGCATCCCCTTATGCAATGCACCCTGCTCAGGACTGACTCATCATCATCATTTCTCAGCATCACCACTGAAACATGGGACATGCTCCAAGCCCAGCAGGAAAGCAAGCCTTTGCCCTTTCCCAAATGCCCAGTTTCCCCATCAGGGACAAACCAAAGGACTCCCACCACCACTGAGCCAGAGCAGTGAAGAGCCAGAGGCAGCTACTCACAGGCTCGGGGCTGGGCCATGACCCTGCAGCGTGGCACCACCTGGATCCTCCCGGCGCTCGCTCGCCTCCCCCTTTCGTTTCCTCCTCTTGTGTCGCTCCCGCCTTCCCAAGCTCTGCCAGGGAACCCCACCCTCTCTTTCTCCACTCAGCCTCAGAGCAGCTCTCAAGAACCCAAGCATCTCTGGCCAGATGCCAGGGCCAGGTTTATGTCCCAAAAGTAGTACTGGAGGTCACCTGTGAGACAAACATGGTGGCAGAGTAGGTCCCGAGTCAAATTCCTGGTGCAGCACCCCTCCCTGCCTGTGCTGAATGAGCTTTTGGCATCACCACTCTTGCACAGGAATGAAAGGACACTAACAAGAGATTATGCTATTACCAAACTACTGCATGTAGTGAATAAATAAGATTTCTTCCCTTAAAAGGTGGCAGCATCTGATCTAAGAGGGCCAACTAGAAGGGGAAAAAAAAAAAGCCAGTAGTATACACAGTATACTAGAAAACCTGTTTTCTAGAACATGCCAGAAGAGGCATTTTTAGGTATGTTTCTCATTGCCTCTCCCAGGAGGCAGCTTACAATTTGATAATTTAATTTTAACGGCAGACAGAATGAAAGAACCAGTATTCTTGTTCATGTAACTTCATCAGAAAGCACATGCAGAAGGTGTAGTTTTCGATCTCAGCAGAGTGCAGCTGCAGAGGTAACAAATTCAACAAGCCTTACAGTGCAGGCACTCCTAATACACCCTGCAACAAGTGTTCTTTACTGCCAGCTCAAGGGCAACATTAAACAAGAATGTAAAGCAGTGAAACAGTCCAAGGAATGAAACAGACTGACACTGTCTTCCTGGTAAACAATGTAGTTGCTTCTATTATTTGGTCAAGCCTTGTTTTACACACCACCTACCCTTTTTCGCTCATACAGACAGGTTATGGCAGAATTGTTCCTCTGAGATATTCAGAGGTGCCCAATTTCCAGCCTAAGTGTATGCACAACCAGATCACATTCTCTCATTCTTGTGCCAACAGTGCCATGAAAGTTTCTGAACTTTTATTTTGTCAAGAAATCTATCAGTAGTGTTTGTATGTACAAGCCCCACATCCACGTTCCAGGTGTGTATTCTAGCTACAATTTTAGCTTGAAAACTACAGCTTCTCTGCCAGCTATTCTTCTGCAGTCAGTACTGTGTCTTTCCCAAAAATCTTGAAAGCCACTCCAAAGTTACCACTTCCTTATCATCCAGCCAGGCTGCACTTCCATAGAGGAAGGTTACCGAACCAAGGAAGATTAACTCCAAAATGCTCAGGATTCATCCAGAAACACTCCTCTAGCACAGTAAACGATGGGAGTGAAGCATTCTGCCAGTCCATACACTACTGGTATACAGGCTTGTTTTGTTTAAATAGTAAAAAAAAAAACAAAAAAAACTCTCCAAGCCAGTTCCTGTGAAGGGAAAGCCAGTTTCTGAGTTGTAACTTACTGGTTTTCTCTTCAATTTCTCTGTGAAACATCTCCTCCCTAGCAGGGTTTGATGGGGAATGATTCAAGTCAGGTTCAAGGGTGCTGAGTATCATTTAAGGGCCTGTATTTCAGATGGTCACTGAAAAGATCTGTTGCTCTGCAGTACCTGCGGGCAAGGAGCTTTGCTAAAGCAATCGAAATGAAGTCAGAATGTGTGCTGGACTCCTGTGATTCTTGATAGGAAAACCAGTTCTCCTGCACAGGAGGAGGGACAATTACTAATCCAACTCCAATCCTCTTCCACAAACACAGCATTCCTTATGCAAGAGCCAAGCGTGCAGGTTTACACGGAACAGCCAGCCCAAGAGGCAGATGCAAGACAAACAAATGACACCCGCTGTAGGACAAAAACCATTCAAAATAACTTTATAAACTCTGTCACATTTCTGCTTTGTACATCAGTTCAACCTTATCCTTCGGGCTTGTTACTGAAAATTGACAATGCTTGCTTTTTGTTTCGCATTTTCCTGAAAGGCAGACACAAAACCAGCCATCAGTGCATTATTTACACAAGTGCAACACAATCTCCCACCCCAAAATTAATTTTTTTCACTAACAAGGTACTTCCAACAGAATGTAAATAAACACCACGGCTTGAGCAGTGTTTCTGAAGTCAGTTTATAAAGATTATCTCATTTCTGCAATCCCCAAATGCCAGAGCGAGTAAAGCTTCGCTCACCATCCAACAGGCTAAAAATACGACATTTCAAGTATTAAATCAGAAATTTCTAAAGACAATCCATATTTCGATAAATAAACACAAGGGAAACAGTATACAGCTCTCAATATACTGTATGAAAAGTGGTGTCCAGTTTCAAACTTTAGCAAGACAAGTGCACAGCCCAAAAATATGATCAAAGTAACCCTGAAAACTGCAGCAATCCGGGAGTTGCAAACATGAATCTCTTCTGTGTTTCCTCTCGAATTACTCTGCTGGTCTGAGGCATTTGATTGTTGTTTAGTTCTACAGCTGTAGGTAATCCAAAAAATCCTAAATTCATTCCCATATGGAAACAAATCAAGAGATGGTTCCGTAGTTAAGGTCTGTTCTCATTTTGTTTCTCTGCACTCTGCTTACAGTGAGATGCAACTGCAGATCTGTTATTCCCATAGTGCCCACAGCTAGGACAAGTTCAGTCCAAGTCATGCTGGCTGTGGCTTGCTCTCAGTTTTCCACTTCACGTGTATCTTCACCATCAGTTTTCTTATGTTTCCTCATATGTTTGTATTTTTCCACATATGCCTTCACCAGGTTAGCCACCTTCATAGGGTTGATCTCTCCACTTTTGCTGTGGCAGATCTGCAGGGGATCAGAAAGGGCACTTGGTCAGTGACAGCCGCTCAGGCAAGTGGCAGAGAGGCCCTAAGCTGTCCAGGGGAGCCAATTCCTGCACAGACCCCCAAGGCTCACAAGCAGGGTACATAAAGCAGAAAACAAAGACAAGAGCAGTATTTTCCTTCAAGCATTCCAGAAATGGCCCAGAGCTTATCTAAGGAGCACCACCTGAATGAAGAGGCATCTCAAAGCAAAATTACTCATTTTTACTACAGGCTTTTTCACCCATCCATCCAGTTTTATACAACACGTGGTAACCACGGAAGCATTGATATCCCATTTTAGGGATGTTTTTGAGTAAGCAAAGCTCAGATTAAAAGAATTTGGCAGTTTTGAGAGCCCATTTTGAGACAGGGGAGAAAGAACAGACCCTATACAAGGAACTTTCTTCAGAGAGGAGTTCACAGTGACTTCAGCAGCAATTGGCACCGCTCAGCTCTCCTGCAAACAACACTTGTGGTTCATATGGGTCATACAGAAGATGTGAAATGGCAGCCATTACCTCGTGAATTCTTATTTATGATGGAATTTCTCAGTGATAGTAAGAATGCAGAGCAGGGAGCAAATACAGTTCTCTGAGGTGTCAATTAACTGCCTTGACCACGAGAGGATTACTTCCCCTCAACATTTACTTGCTGATCAAGTCTTTCTTAGCCATGATCTACTCAGCACCAAGATTTGAGACAAAAGTCAGTATCAGCAAAATTGCAAGGCCCTCTTCCAAAGTTCAGAGACACCACAGATGCTCCAAGACCTAATGCACAAAGTATTTGCTCACTTTAACAGAAACAGCTGGAATTCTGGCTGAAGGTCCTAGTGAGGGGGATTTGACCGTTCTCACCCAGGGCACGTACCCTGTAACGTTGCACCTCAGGCAGCTGAAGCTTAGCAATGTTCTTGTCCACTGGAAACATGATCTCATAAAAGGAACAGACTAACAGCTCTCATCAATGGCACCAACCAGTCCTGCTTAAAGCAACTACTGCTTCACCTCAGGACTGCAGAGTCAGGATCCAAAGATCTGCTACTCAGCTATGGCATCTAATTGCTGAAATGGCAAGTGCAATCCAAAATACTGCCACTTATGTAACGACCTGCCCCGCTCCTCCTCTCCACTTCCTTTCACTGGGCCCTTACCTTTTGCACTGCTTTCCGAAGGATGCTCTTGTACTCCTCCTTTGTAATCTCCCTCTTCTGGTAAAAAGGTTTGATGGCAAGTTTCACTTCTTCCACAGCCCTTTCTTGCATGTGAAGCTTCTTCATGTACTGCACAGGAAAGAGAACTTCATTACCTTGTGCTGTCTTGGGAATGGTTTCTGAATCTGTTTTTCTTAGAAACGGTCGAACAACAGAAGTTCTCATTTCACAATTTCAACAACCCAAGTAATCACCTCCAAGTGATTTCCTTTACTGCCAACTGCTGTCTTGAAACAAATACCAGTTTCTGCTCTGAGGGACTCTTGCTTTATGTAACATTTATTCTGTGTCTTAAAGAGTATGTTTTAAGCAAGTGACTACAACGTGGACCTTCTCATTTTGGTCTCCTCCTTCCCTCCAACAGCCTGAAGTAAACACACATCCAACAAAAGGCATCAGACTCTAAAAGCAGCAAACCATAACTGTGAACATAAAGCTTCAGATAGCTCTAAAGGCAATCTGAAAATTGCAGAGTTGCCTATGAAGTAATGATTACAGGTGCCATCAAAACAAGTTCATAAAAACTGTTGTTCATAAATGGAGGCTCAGTGGGAAATGCATCTTACTGTTTGGTTTTATGGTACAAAGCAAAATAATGGGCTAAGAAGTTTTTGTTCTTGTGTTAGCATCCACTGTGCCTAAAGCAGATGGTCTGTGCAGGAAAGCCAAAACTCAGCAGCAAGGGACTTGCACTGAAAAATCTCCAAAGTGTTTTACTATCTCTACATTTTCAGTGCTGATAAGCAACAAGATACAGTCCTACCTCTCTATAGGACTGTTATGAGAATTGACATTAATTTCAAACTTGGAGGGGAAAGGAGAAAACCAGGTGTTTAGAGAAACTTGGACATTGTGGTTTCCGGAAAGTCCCTTCCAAATAGTCATGCAAGAAAGTTTCAGAACTTTAAGGATGTATTTTAGGTGTTTTAATCCCCCTCTGTCCTACTGCGATGAAGCAATAGAAAGCAGAACCCTCAAATGGAATAAATCCCAAACAAATTCAAAGAGAGGATTGCCTGCTGCTCCTGGGTTAGCACAGTCAGTCACCAAAACCAGCAGGGCTGGGAAAATACCGTAGAGAAAGTTTAAAAATCCCCCAAATGAGAAAGTTCAAATAAACAGCTCATTTATTTTATGCATTCACTCACTTCCTCGTTTTTTGTTTTATCCACTGGAGGTTTGGGTGCTTTGATCTTTTCCTCTGCATTTCCAACAGAAGCAGCTTGGATTCCTGGCTCAGATGCCGTAGCCAGGCTGCCCGGCTCCGGGGTGAGGCTCTGTCCTGCCACACAGCCAAGAGCTGGAAGACTTCCCTGCATGATGAACTGAACCGTGGGCTGGCTCACCGGGGCGTAGGGGGGCAGGCTGGAGGGCAGAGCAGGCGCCAGAGGGATGTTCTGACAGTACACCTGGGAAACACACACCACTCTGTAAATGCTTGTGCTGACAAGACACAATCCACCAGGACCTACCACCAGCCCCACTCGCCTTTTAACTGGTGGACACCACAGACTGATGGCTCAGACCAAGGCTACTAAGCCAACATTTACAGCCTGATCACAGGGAGAAGCCCACAGCTTTTCAGGCAGCACCATCTTTCTGCAAGCTACTGCTGAAAACAGAAGCTGCACGTACAGAGCAGAATTAAAAGATAATACATTTCTTCAATCGTAAAGAGCACCTGAGAGGTTAAATGATTGGAGGATTGCTGAGGTGTATGGGCTACATGAAATGTACCACACGCAGAGCAAGGCAAACTCTGCCATGAGAGGAGGGTGTTGCACAACGAGGGCACAGATGAGATGGGATGCCTTCCACGACACTTGGGTGCTGGAATAGGAACCAACCTGAGAGGAATCTAGATCAGGAAACATAGGCTCAGGAATCATATAATTGGTTGGAGGAGGCTCATTTAACTGCACCTGATTTAACGTTTGGTTCAAGTCCTCTGCTTTCCAGGCCCCTTCTTTTGCTCGCTGAAGTTTGTAAAATGGCATCCCTAGGTATCCCAAGAGAAGGAAAAGAAAACATCTAAGAACAAAATAATGTGTCAAAGACTCAAGTGCAATTGTATTTTAAAAATTAAAATAAAAAGCATCTAACAACAAAACTATCTATAAAAGGATTTTTTTAGCAGTCATTCGTATTTTAAAGCTTCTGATAATAGAGAGCTTCTCATCCCCTTGAGCAATTGCTTTCTTCTAGGTTTACTGTTGAGAGTAACCAACAAGAACAACATAGACAACTCTGTCAACACAAATAGCACAGGTTCCCAAGCCAAACTGTTTCTAGCAGCTTTGGTTCAGCAGCACTCACAGGAGTGAGCTCCAGACTTGTCACGCTCCTTGGTTTTGAGGAACATTTATAAATTCTGAAGGCAAAGCAATCATTCTAGCTAAGTGCAGAAGGGGTGGGCCATGGGCTGCCAGTTCAGAGATGGGGTTGTCACATGTGCTTCAAGAGCGAACAAGCTGCCGCTGGCTGAGCTGACAGCATGTCCTTGCCAATTCACTAACACAACTCACCTCATGATTTCAACCAGTGCAAAATACCAGCTCTCAGGATTGCAAACCACAGCATCACCCCAGCTCAGATGACAGAACTCTTACACTACAACCAGGTTTGGCCAGGCACCGAAACCCTAAGTCTTATACAGCCTATTTCAACTGCTGTTTGTTTTCCAAAAGAGACTTACTTGGAGCTTTTCCAGCAGACAATGTGCCGCTTTCTTCCTCTTGAAGATTCCAGGTAACTCTTTTCACTGGTGCTTTTGACTTCAAGGCAGGACCCTGAGGTACCACTTCCAGTTCAGGCTTAGTAAAATTACTCGTATTTTCATTTGAGACAAGGCACTCCTTCTTAACCTCCCTCACACAATCTGTGACTTTGCTTTTGGATGAGCTTTGAATCGGTGCAGCCTCAGCTGGAACGTGCATGATAACTTCCTTCTTTGGGGGTTGCTCCATCAGAGATGGACATAAAGCAGTATTTTCTATTTTAACTGTAATCTCTAGGTTTGTATTGCTACAGCTACTGAGCACTGCTGGATCAGTACTATTCATTAACTCTGCTTCAGCAGAAGAATCCACATCGCCAATTGGGACACAAATGTTTGTGATCTCTGGCGCAGGGAATGCAGTTTCACTGCTCACTTTCTGACAGATGGGCTCTGCCTTTATAGTTTCTTGGACTTCTCTCAGCTGAACTGGGGTCTCAGTCTGTACTTCCTCAAGTTTGACGTTTGGCTGGATGGTTATGGAAAGCCCTTCTAGTACTAGCTCCTCTTTTGGCTCTTGTTTCAGAGAACTGGGTTGCTCCAGACACCTGGTCACATTTTCAGCTGGAGGTTTTTGATCCTTTTCTGGTGGAGGAGGAAGCAAGGTCTCTTTTGACCCGTGTTTCCTTTCTTTGGAATTTGATTGGGATCGCAGTCTTTTTTCCTTTGATTTGCTGCTTTTGTGCTCCCAAGATCGAGATGCAGACCGAGACCGAGATCTCCACTTTCTCCTCTCCCGAGATCTGGATCTTGATCTCTTTCTGTCCCTTGACTTCAAGCTACTTTCTTTATCATACCTCTCGTAGCTTTTGTCCCTCCTGTGCTTCCGCCTTTTAGTCCTCTCTGTGCTGTTTGACCGGGAGCGGTCCCTCCGCCTTGATCTTGAGCGAGACCGTCTTTTCTTTTTCCGATTTTCATAAAACTCGGAAGTACTTCCAGGACTACCCGAACGTGACCTAGATTTCCTTCTGTCCCTAGACCAAGAAGTTTTTGCCTTTTTATCCTTGGTTTTATCCTTCATTTTCTTTTTTTTAGATCGTTCATGACTGCTAGAACGGTCAGTAGAAGACCTCCTGCTCTTGGATTTTAACGTGTGTGTTTTGCTGTGCTCTTCCCCACCTGACCAAGAGGTAGATCTGGAGCTTCGGTCCCTTGAGTGTGCTCTATCTCTAGACCCCGAACGTGATCTCTTACGCTCTTTGACAAGTGCTTTTTTCCTTTTCATCTTCTTCTTGCTTCGGGAGCTGGAGTTTGAACGGGATCTGGAACGCGATCGCCTCTCTGCTTGTTCTATCTTTTGGACTTTCTGCTGCCCGTCACTCTTTGAGGGACTATCTGGTTCTACTTTCACATTGATACTAGGTCTCATTAATTCCTCAGCGTTAAAGAACACATTAGGTCCCTCTCTGTTTTCCTCCTTTAAACACTTTGTATTAGAAATTTCCTTAAAAGCAGATGAAGTGCAAGGACTGCTTAGGCTGTCTTCCTCATCCACATTGTCTCGTTCCTCAGTATCAGAGATCTGTTCTACAATCCTGCTTGCTATTGTCACGTCATCACGAGACTCTGTGTTACTAGATGGCACGTCAGAGTCAGTCCCAGATCCAAATATATTTTCTAGCCTGTAAGGGGTGAAACGACGGACAGTTTGAAATGTTTGAACTTTTGGATTTTCGATGGAAATAGTCCTGGTGATATTAGTTAGTGGGATCCCTGAGCCCAGCCTTTCAGGACTGCTGTTTGCTGAACTCGAGTCCGATCCTGTTGGCTCAAAGGGATCATATATTTCACTTTTGACCTGCTTTTTCTTTACTGAGAAAAGGGGTGAAGGACTCTCCTTCTGCTGCACTTCATCGTCCACTGGGCGGAAGGTATTACAAAATCCTGGGTTAGACAGTCTGCTGGGATGTCCTGTGTTCCCGGGAATATTGATTTTAAAACTCTCGAAAGAGCCTGGGCCTTTGCCCCTTGAAGTGCCCAGCAGCGACGAACCGCTATAGCCGCCAGGATTGGAGGAGAAAGACACCTCGCTTGGACGCGTCTGTTGTTGAGGCTCCTTGGAATTTGACTTCTGACTTTCCACCCTGCTACCCTTTCCCGGCTGATTAGTGCTCTCTTTGCCAGTCAGCTGGGTTATACAGGAGCTGGGGATGTCACAGCTTTGGCTTCCTGTGGGTTCCGGCTCCACCTGCTTGCTGCTGGTTTCTTTTTTAATCTTTGGTATCCTGGGAAGCTCAAAGATGCCAAGTCTCTGGGAAGGTGGTTTTACTGGCTGTCTCACAGTTACGGTTTTTGAGCCAGAATTCAAGTTACAGCTCAGGGGCTTTGAAGATGAATCAGTAGGTACGAAGTTTTTAGGTTTTCCATTAAATCTGGGCATTTCATCTAACTTTGAGCCATGCCTGCTCAAAGTCGCTGTATTCTGAGTCTGGACAGACCTGGGTGTCATTGAATATTCCGATTTTACGGCTGCCCTTTCCAGTGCAGTCTGTGCAGGGCTTGCTGCAGACTCGCTGCTGCTCAGTGAGGGTGGAGGCGATGAGAACAAACTTGAGGAGAAGGGTCTAGAGTGAGTACTCAGCCCCGAGGAAATGGAAGGTCCAGCCGTGGAGCTGCTTGCTGTGGTCCCTGAGTGTGCTGTACTCGGGTGGGTGTTATGCCCTGAACCATCCTCCACTCTTGAGTCACTCGCCGATTTTCTATGAAATGGAGCTATGGCACACAGACAGACAATTCAGCTTTTCAGGACATACCTGGACATTCTCTGCCAACATTAACAGAAGTACTAAGCTAGTTATTTTAAGTTCTACTGTGGTTTGCAGACACACCACACAGTAATATGGGAGTCCAATAATTCTTTTGGTCAGATACTCACAGTTTAGTGCCAGACAACCACATCTTTGAGGTAAACACTAAAGTTTAGAAAATAAATGATGCTGTTCTGTAGGTATCACCAGATTAGCGCTTATTATCTTGTAGCTGCTGATTGATAAAAATTACTACAACAGAGGATGTCAGAGGTACTTATTTTAAGAATAAAGCTCTAAGTTTCAATTTGAAGAGATTCTTTTCAAGTAATGCTATGCCAAGGGAAGACACAGCTAGAGATGACAGCACATATTTAGAGCTCTACTTCTGCAAAGAAATTTCTTGCCAAGGTCCTTCACCCTGCTCTTCAAACTGAAGTACAGGTTACAGGCATGGCAGCAATGCATGATAGATGCCAGGAAAACTGGGTACTAAGATAACTTTGGTCTATCCAGTCCTACACTGCTTGCAGCAAAGCATGAAACCACTGCGCAGTTCTTTTCGAAGAAGAAAACTATGTATTAAAACTAAAATCCTCCAGTAACATCTCAGGTCTGCAATTAAAACAAAGACAAGCAACACTATTTCAGAACATCCATCTTTGTAAGACAGATTACTGTTGGCAGCTACTGAATCTATCCTACATATTCCAATGCTCAGTAAGAGTATCCCTAAGTTTAAAGCTATGCAGCCTGTAGGATCAGGGCAGATGTGGAAGAAACAAAGAAGCTAACAGCACTATGAGGTGCCAAATCCTTACCTTCCTTCTTTGCCGTCAGTGAACCATCTCTGTTGATGACCACATCTGAACTACTCATCATGAGAAGGCTCTGTCCAGACAGGATACTTCCCAACAGATCAGGCACAGAAGCAGCTTCTGCTTCGTGATCAGGACTCAAGGCAGGCACACTGCTTCTGCATGTTTCAGAGGGGTTACATTTCCTTTACTCTTACAGCACTTGTTCTATACACACACATTACATTAAAAAGAAACCAAAGTCAAGGGCATAAACAGAAGTCAGCCGGGGAAGTTCACTTGTAGTTTTGGCTTCACTAGAGTAATTCAGGCCCCATCTTTCTCTGACAAACAGAAGGTGAAGTTTTATTGAGTTCCCACACGAATAACACAAGATAAGAAAGCATGTAATCATACCTGAGACTTTTGGTTAGCAAATGCTTTTTATTAACAGTGGTCCTCACTGTGTTGTATATCAAGATTAACTTTTCAGTGCATTTAAGATAAATTTTTGGAGGATAAACCACTAATTATCAGAGATATTTCTATCTTCAGAGATATTTCTATCCTAGCTACCTCTCTTGCCCTCACTAAATCACAAACACAAATGTTTTCCTCAGGCCTACACTTCTATCTGAGAAAAATAACAGAGCTTGAACCAGTGTTTAACCAGAAGGTGCCACTGGGAGGGTAGCTAAGAGCATGGCATAGAGAAATTACACGGAAAAACAACTGCAATGCTCCCACACACGGGATAGCACAAACACTCCCCTTTATGCTTTTCTCAATCCTATGAAGATGATTTAAGTTCTCAGTTCTTGAAATATGGACTGAAAAGGTGTTTCTGGTGTTGGGATTTTTAGGGTTTTTTTCTTTGCTTTTGTGTTGATGGGATTTGGGGGCTTATTTTGAGTTTGTTAAGAAACAAATTTCCAAAGGAACCTAGCTCTCTGAGAGAGCTACATTTCATTTCTGTATGACAACAAAGCAAACTTTATTTGCATGATGTACACCAAAACACCTGGAATAACGTATGACAGAGAGACAAAATGGGAACACTTAAAAGAATCAGCTGCTAAGGCCAGACCGGGACACTCAGTGTAGCCCACGCAACTGGAGCCTTTAGAAAAGCTGACTATCAGCTAAACAGTTCTACCTTCTAAACAGTATGCTACTCAAGTAACTCTGAGGACACGGAAAGCTTCCTGAAAGGCATCCTTCAGGACTGAGATAGGAAAGGTAGACAAATAATCCAAGTTATCACACAAATATACTACCTTAATCCTGAGAAACCAACCTTCACCGTAAGTCAGATGCATTAGAGGACAGCTATGTAAACCTTTCACACCTTTAACCACTTAAGTTGAGCTCCCTTCATTTCTCTTCAGCTCTCTCAGCCTTGCAGTTTTCTGTGACTCAGTTGGTACCTGCCTCAGTGACTTTCCTCATCCCTTTTCTTCTCAGCATGCTCCTGATTCCCTGTGTCCTACCCCTCAGTCCCGAAAATTCACTGTGGCTGCCAGTGGAGGGCAGCCAGGGCTCCTGGCCTTGGCAGGCTTGCAACACACAGACAGCAAAGCTGTCCTGTTAAAGTGCAGGATCAAACAAAGCTTTTCCTCAATTTTCTAAGCTCCAACAAATGGCAGCAGAACTGGGTGAGGCTGGTACAGCCCTCACCTCCTCATGATGTGCAAGTGCATTCCCCTCTCAAAGAAGCAAGTGTTTTTTTTACAGGTTAATGAGACTACGATTCAAAACATACTAATGGAACCCCATTTGTGACTGAACAGTCACAAAATAGAAAGTGAGTCAGATTTGGGTGGAAATATCAATTTTAAATTTCAGTGAAAGTTTTAAAGATATGATGAAAGAGTGTGTGTGCGTTCAACAGAAAAAAAGAATTCTCGCACAAATTGACGCGGTTATTTATCTGCATGTGTGCAGGCATGCAGGTATACACACGCATGCACTTTTTGAGAGATAAGGGTAAGAAAAGGGTTAAATAAGCATGATCACCAAGTTTACTCTTTTGTTAGAGTCATTAGAGAACTAAGAATAATAAAATAAGAATGAATTTTTACCTGGGAAGTCCCACAGAAATGGGTCTAGCTACAGGACGGTGAGACCTCAGTGCTGACTGGGAGAGAACTCTCCTTTTGGCACTCACTGGTGAATCTGGATTTGCTGGAACCTCTTCGTTGCTGTGATAAAACACAAACACACACACACACGAACCCTGAAATTGTCTGAAATGTTTTTCACATCAACGAGATGACACTGCTGTGACAGATATGATTAGAGAGCACTGTTTGTTTTATTGCGATATATTAAAAAATATTTGTGCAATATATTTATTTTCTGTGGCTGCCTAAATAGAACAGCCTGATTCAGGCAGCAGAGACTCAAATGTAGATTTTCATATCTAAAATGCTAAATGGACAATTTTCTTTTATGAAGGGATCAAAAAGAAATATGCAGTGGAAAACTAAATTTCACCAACAGTAATTTCAGATGCCCCCTCCCCAAAAATTCCATGAGTGACACAAACTATGGCATAGTAAGATTTCTCCTGAATTAAAGTGCCTGGAAAAGTGAAGACAGGAAAAGGAGAAGCATGGAAGATTCCACAGGTCCATTTAATTTTGTGTTTACTGTACACCAAACATGCCAGCTGTCTTCACTTAAAATAAATAAATAAAATGTGATGGATTAGGATTAGACTCCTTCAGATTCTAACCTTTCAATAACCCCATAGATCTTATTAAAGGTTTTCATAAGGCTGATTATTTCAGAAAAACTCTTTAGAAGAGGCTGATTCCTTACAAGCTCAGCAACTCAGCCCAGAAGGAAAGAAAGAAAGAAAGAACAGGCCATTATGTGTTATCATGGGTTATGTACCCAAAGCTGCCTTTAGATGTGAGAACCACGCACTGCACAGAGCCACAGGTACAAACGACCCAACACCTGCTAAATCACCAGGTCCCTGATCACAACCCAGAGATCTCTCACCTTTCATAAGGATCCAACTCATACGGATCCCCAAACACAGAGAGAGAAGCTGCACCAATATCTGCTCTCATCAGCCCAAGTGAGGGCTCCATCGGTTTGTACATGGAAGGAAGTGAGGCCCCACGCACAGGTTTACTGAGACCAAGAGTTCTTGCAATACGGGAGCGAGTAGTAACCTCATTTTTCCCCTGCAGAGACAAAGAGATTGGGTTATTTTTATGTTAGAGTAGGTAAATCTGTGTCTAAAGCCCCAAATTCCTCACTTAGGCTAAATAGAGTCATCAGGTTACTACCATCAGCAGCACAAGTGGGGTGCATTTATTGTCTATGTTGGTTTTAAAGCATTTATGAAACTCGTAACTATGGCCTATACGTCACTTCAAACAGAAGACTGCATGTATTACATGTAAGTGACCAGATAAACTAAGCTTCTAAAAATCTTAATAATGTCAATTTAAAATTGTTGGTTCCTTATTTAATGCTGGAGGGACAGTTCTGGCTCTAAGATGTAGACTCTAGTTAAAGTAGCTGACAAAAAGAGTCAAGCTGGTGCAGAGCACTCAGTCTAATTCACAAGAGAACACTACCCCCAACTGAAAGGAATTCTGAGAGCCCCTATGGCTGATTAGCTGAGTTTGCAACAACACAGCCACAAACATCCACAGACTACTAAAAAGAAAAGGTGCTGGCAATTTTAACTGAGCTTGCATAAGTACCACGTAAACACTACTTGGTGAATGGCAAGGCAGGATACAAAGCCTGCAGGACTTCTTTACAATCTGATCCCTACAGTCCAGGTAACAGGATTTGTCAGCAAAGCCAGCAGGCCTGTCTGGAAGTTGCAATTCATTTCCACGTACAGCATCATTCCAGAGTACACTGGACACATCCCGCACAGACTCCCACAGGAAAGAAAGCTGCCTGCCACAACTCTAGGGTGGCATTTCTTCCAACTGGATCCCATGTTACAGTGCTTTTACAGAGGGCTGAAAATAGCAGGTACTGACTGGCAGAAACTCACTCACATGTGATCTTACTCTCGTCTTTTTCCCCCTTCTCTTCTTTGTCAGACGCTTGCGTCTCTTCAGCTGTGTCCCTGAACTCTTCTTCCCAGCAGCAGATTTTGTCTGAGTTCTTTTTTTGCCTCCTACTTTCTTCCGCCTACCTGATGGGACGAAAACCAATGATCTGGCTAAGTGCTGGCTCTGTATTTTACTCTGTACTCACCTTTTTGTCCCCCTATGACCACAAAGCAGCTGAAAGAGACATACAGAGTGCCACCAACAGCAGGGCAGAAAAAGTCACACCATTGGGATTTATTTAAAAACAACCTTCAAGACGCTTCTGGGCAGAGATGGTATAGTGAAAGAAGAAAAGGCACATGGGATACTTCCACAGCCGCACAGGTGTGGCAGCATGCAGATGATGTAGTATTCTGTAGGATTCAGGCTGCCCTAAGGTGTCTGATGTCCTCACCTGTTTTTCTCTTCTGCCTGGTAGGAGCCCGTGGTGCCAGAGGACGCTGGTAGATGGCTGTGTTCAGGCCTGCTACAACTGCCTCAATTGTTTCGTCCAGAAGAGAGGACATGAGGTACCCTGGCACGTGCTGTGGGAGGGATTAGAAGTTACAGGTACCTAAAGCTCAGCAACATTTACTTATAAAAGCATTTGATGAAAAACGGATTTGAGATTCAAATAAGGAAAGCCCTCACATCACCAAGCTGCCAGTTAAGAAATTATGTCACTTTTTTCATCTACTGACTGACATATTAAGGACCTTGTTCTTCAGCCTCCTTCAGAATTACATGCATGCTCCCAGCTGCTCACTGTGCTTGGAGGACAACAGCTTATAAATCCTCAACCAGTGGAAATAAGCTTCAGTCGGCTCAAGGTACAAGCCAAAATAAGACATACTTTTGCATATTTGGCAATTAATAACACTGCCTTTCTAGGTATAGTTTGTAATCATCCCTGCACACTGAGAAGCGGAGCTAGGAACAGCTTCTTGAATGGGAAGTGCTGGGTTTCCAGGATTACACTACCATGGAATAGTAAAGTCGCCAGCCACCATCCCTCTCATCCACAGGAGATGACTCCACACTATTTCTAAAACAAGTATGGAAAGAAAGAAAAGTAACAACAGTTACCTTGCACAGTCTTTCACTTCAAACAATACTTTCCTCTCTTTATTTTTTTTCAACATATAGCCCTAACTACTCAGTTGTAATTGCTTAACAACAATGCATCAAATAATTAATCAACTTTTTGTATTTTATTAATTCTTCTACAGTTAAAATTGAAACACCTGGGTTTGGGGACAGTGGTGTTTGGCAGTCAAATAAGATCACCTGCGATATGGAGGACATAATGAATTTAACAATTGCTAAAGCATTTTGGGAAATCCTTAACTCAAGGGAAAAATGTGATAAAAACTTAAGGTGAGCTGGATCTTCGTTCATGGCAGCTATCCCAAACTATGCTTAATATTGTAATAGAGGGACCCTGTGTATTTGGGATACTCTCCTGCACAGATTCTCTAGTACTGTTAATGTGGTTTAACTCATGCTGCCACATTATTGAGGACACTAATCCCTGTTTTTTCCCTCTTCCAACAAGAGACTGATTTTCACAAACAAAGAAAACTAAAAAATACAAAGTTTTTCACATCAATTGGGCTGAAGGCAGTCAACAAGTTCTACTGCTATGGGCAAGGAGGTAGGAGTACAAAGGAAAATAAACAACTGCCAAATAAACATGCTAAAAAAACAGAAGCAGTGCACAAACTGTGTATTAATAACCACTAGGAATAACAACATAATTTTGCTCATGCCAGGGGTGATAAAAATGCAGGTTAAGAGAGGAAGCTGCTGCAGCATTTCGAAATAGTGCATCTTGGTCATGTGCTATACTCCATTTGCACATGTCTCAGTTTAAAAGAGCTCCACAACTGCTAACCACTGTGCTATGGACAGTCAACACAGACAGCTGAGCTACCGAAATGGGGACTTATTTCAGCAACTCTTCCCCAGGGTTCTTGCAGAGGCTCAGAAATCCCCGTGGATACCCGGATTTGCTGTGCTGTTATGCGGTTCCTGTTCACCGTGGCCCGGACGCGTTCGCTCTGCCGAGTCCTGGCTATGGCTCGGGTCCGGACGTGAGGGCGGAGCCTACTGGTGGTGGGGACAACATCGGCCATGAGGGCAGCCACCTCTTCCTCACTGACATGATCTGCATCTTGAACAAGAACAGGCTGAGGTCACTTGTCTTTCTACAGGTGAAATCATTTAAAGAATTTCAGGCAGAAAAAAATAAAAATCAACATTCCCTTTCTTAAACCAATCACCTCCACAGGCAGCCATGACCCTCTCAAAAGGAAATGAGCAGAGACACCACTGCTCCAGACTGTAACACGGTGTAACACTTTTCTGGGTAACAGAAGTTGCTGCTATCTTGGCAATCTGAGGTCAGGACACTAAATTCTTTCCAGTGTAACACAGTGCAGTCACATTATGGTGCTGGAATTGCCTTGGAAAGGTTAAAGGATGCTTATAAGAAGCAGCTCCACAGGTTGTAACTGCAGATGAAAATCTTCATAAACAAGATCCTCTCATCAGTCAAGAGTTCAAGTCTAATCTTAAGGTTCAAGAGAGAATGCTTATCAAAACAATTATTTGAAACACAAAAACCCAGGAGGTTAAAAATACCTTCGAAACACCACATGATTCACATTATCTAACTCAGGAGAAAAATATTTACTTTGACTGGCTACCACGAAACCCTTACCTGCCGCACCATTGGCACCCATGGGGGCACAGGCAGGACAGAACCATTCATCTACAGGGACTTCACTCAGAGGAGGATTAAGGCATTCCATGTGATACCTTGAGGGGAAAAAAAAAAGAAAGAAAATCAAACAATGTACTCCTTACCAAGGGAAGACAGCATTTTACCTCCATCCATATGCTACATAAGGCAAACTCATTTTCTTAAGTCTGAAACTATGGTTTATGCATCCGCTTCAACCAATCTCCAGAGAAACTATGCTACCTGATAGTTATACAAGGGGTCTTCAATTCTAGATGGTATTTTCACCACTTTAGGCCCCCCAAAAATCTCAGAAAACTGAGCGGCTTTCCCTCACTGTGTGGTGAATTGCTTGCCATTTGAACCTGAGCTGCAAGAAATGTGCAGAGCCAAAACTGGTGGTGGCAAGAGAAGTACACAGGCACTGGGACACAGGCAATCAGGAAACAACATCACCTTCCTGAGAACCAACACAGTGTTAACAGTACTGGTCCTTAGGAATGTTTGAAGCAAGCTATTCGACATTTTTCTAGAGTTAATCTCAGCCATGGAGTGCTAGTAAAGACTTCAAGCTCTTTTTTCAGGAAGCGCTAACTCTAGAAATGAAGCATATATAAAGAACTTACTTTAGGAAAAGAAGACAAAAATCAAACAACTTTATCAAATTAGAAATAAAAACATATTAAAAAATTACACTAACTGTTGGGAGATCACAAAGTAAAATCTGAAGCAATACTCTGAGTTGAGACAGGCTTATGGAAATTCAGAAAGAACTTAAAGATGAGACTTCAGATAAGATCTATGAAACACTGTCTTGGCTTAGTATTTTAAACTCAGTGTTCTGATGATGCTCTTAACAATCTTTAGTGTTCCTGATTTTGTCTTTTTTCCAGAAGGTGAATCAGTGTATGTGTGTTTACAGACACAGAACACAAAGACAAAACTAGACTTAACTAGATGTCTAGTTAGCTTGCTAGAAGTAATTTTTGAGAGGTTATTTTACATACTCATTGCTAGCATCTCTCTTTGTTCAGTGGGTAACTGACAATGCTGGAAGAGTGATTCAGCAGCCCCAGGGCTTTACATTCTAGCAGAAAACTGAAGGGCCAAAGTTGTGTTCAAGCATATTCATGACGCTACTTAAACACTAATTTTATTAATCAAGAAGGGGGCAGAGACAGAAGTAAGCAAGAGTAAGAGAATAATTTAAGAGCTGTAGCTCTAAAGAAAATTCTCGACATTTCACAAAACTGTGAATCTTAAGCACTTCTCCTGCACAGCACTAATGCCCAGTCAGCTAGGATAAGTCATGCATCCTATCCTCAAGAAGACATAAAGGATTAATGGTTTTATACACACAGATGTTGCATGCATGAGTGTGGAGGCTGTTGGGGCCACTGCACCAGGGACAAAGAAAGTCCATTGGTGGGACCGTCCCTAAGAATAGAAATGCTCCCCAGGGTAGGGTGACCGAAAATGCCTCTCCCAGGATGCTTTCTTTAATTATGTTAATGTAGCCCAGTTCTGTTTCCCTGGTTGGCCCGTTGGCCTCCCTGCCCCTTTCTACCCTACATGTCCCTAATCCAGAAGGTTCTCCCTTCCCCGCTCTCCCATTGGCCCTCATTCCCTTGCCACTCCCTCACTGTTTCCCCATTGGCCCCCATGCCCTCAGACCATTGGCCCCCTGTTGCTCTCTCCACCCCTACCTTCACCCTATAAAACTCCAGACCCTCCCATGTTCTTGGTCCTTTGTCCCTGGATTCTTTCACGTGTGGGACTGTAATAAACTCCTCCCGTGGAACGCCATACGAGGGCCCTTCCCATTCTTCGCCGTCGACTCAGTTTGGAGCTATCCGTGAGCGTGAGTGTGTGCAGGTGAAGGGGCTTCACCGAGCGGCTTCTCAAGGAAACGCTTTCAGGAAGGTCGTGGCACCTCACCACCTACTCCCGCTGTGACAGATGAGCACAAACATCTTCATCACTTGAAGGCATGGTCATCTGTTTCAGTGGTCTGCAGCCTGATGTGTGCAGGACTCTCCACTCATACATTGCTAAATGACCAGAAAAGGATCCATCACATCATGGGGATGGATGTCTGCACTGTAACACACGGATACATGGCTGCCCACGTGATGAGCCTGAAGAGAGCAGCAAGGGGCAGCCCGCAAACCAGACAGTGCCTGTGGACCAAACTCTGGCCATGTGCAATCATGCAGGTGCTCCGTTCATTTCAGCCTCTTACCCTGCATCACAGCCATCGCAGAGCAGCAGGCGATCCTCACGGTCACTTCTGCCACACACCTCACAGAAGGTTGGATCGTCCTCTCCATCAGTACCCTGAGGTTTCGTGTTCTCAACAGGAATCTAAATAAAACAAGGATTCACAGTTTATGTAGAATGTAGCACTATTTAAAACCCATCGTCACATTAACAGTAGTACCTGCAGCAAAATCTAAAAGTGAAGGAACCAAAACAGCTGTTCCACGCCAGAACCTTCACTTAGTTCATTCAGCACATCTAGGGCACAATCTAATGCCTGACAGAATCTACTTAGCTTGTCTACTGTCAGACACCAATGACTACAGAAAACTGCATTTTAAGAATAGGCAAAACAAAAATCCACAAATAGGATCAAAAGTAGTCAAACAAACAAAAAGATGCCAAAAATTGACTAAAGAGGAGAGCAAACTTCGCTACCCCCGTATTACTTCAATGTTAATTATCATTTCTGTTAAAATGCAAACAATAACAAACCACCAGTTTATGAAAACAAAGCATCAAACCCCTAAATGTCCTCTCTTTCTGATATCAGTTAAGAGCAATGATAACTCTTCAATGTTCTTTTGTGAGCAACTACTAGCACACTCAACCAGTGCCTTTCAGGGCTCTACTACTGCCTCGTACCTCTCCCCTTACAAATCCAACTGCTACACAGCATTGCTGGGAGTAGGACATAAGGAAGAGATCATGGATAATCTAGATTATTCCTATTCATCCTATAACAGCACTTGAAGAATGCAGGGCACTTCCCACATGTGGACAGGCTTATCCATGCAGAACAGTTTTCAGTCAGATGTCCACTATACAAAATAGGCAGTTGTGAAAAACACCCTTTTTCTGTCACCACAAATGATGCCACAACACAATACTGCAGGAAGTAAGGTTAAGGAGGAAGAAAAATAGTCACTCCTTAAAAGGCAAATTCAAAATAGGAAAGAAATAATTCATTCAGAGAGCAACTATTACATAAACACCCTGGAAGTATAAGCTTTTGAATAACAATTTTGTGCCAACGAGCTTTGTTGTTTGCTACAGTAAAAGGCTTACTTTTTTTAAGATTTTCCCACCAAAACGTGCCCGAATGATAATGTAATTAAAGAGAATCCGATCCACTGGACAGGAGTTTGCATTCTAGGGAAAAAAAAAAAAATTCCCAAGACAGTTAATAAGTGCATCACCTTATTCAATTTTTAAAAAGAAATTCTAAATTATTAATGTAATAAGCACTAAATTAATGTAGCAGTCATTTTAACAGCTATTGATCTTGACGTTTTAAGTACTTAAATCTGACTTACCTGGTTTACAAACAATGTGTTCCATCAGAGAAAACACTGACTTTTAGCGAACCATTTATTTTACTGAAGCAATTTAATTATTATTCAATTGCAAAAGCAACATCAAAGTCCTTCCAAACATTGCCTTGAAATAGTGCTCATGTTTTAAGGCATTTACTTTCCTTTGGACAAATGAGCAGCTAAAAATGGTTTACAAATATATTAAGAGTGATTTATTTGCTTTTCAAAAATTTAATCACCACTGCTACTGCTGCATGTCCTCTAAGTTTTGTTATAATTCTCACCCTAGATTATGACTATGGGAGCTACACAGGTGGCAAGGAACTCTGACTGAAAGCTTAATTCAGAGCAAGCTGCTGATTGTCAGTATTCTTTTACATCTTTTCTGTGTTTAGATGCTCAGTGTTGCAACAGATGCCCATCCAATGGTCACAATACAGATTCAAGAAAAGATAAAGACAGTTATACAGAGAAATAGATATATATCCAAGCATAGAGAAAAATTAGTATCTCAACTTGAAAAAAACAAAAGAACTGTAGATGCCTACAAACACGTTTGCTTGTGACCTTACAGCTTGCAGAGAACAGAACAAATCAGGATGGGTACAAGAAAAACAGATCCACACTTCAAACATGAATGCTGCCCAACAGAGTAGTAACCCAAATCTGTTTAAAAAAGCTTAAGACAAATATGAATATTACAGCTCAACAGCATGATCAGAGGTGAGAGAGCAGAGCACACCAGAAGGCCACAGGACATCACAGACAAAACAGCTTACCTTAGACCACTCCACGATGCAGTCCAAGCAGAAGTAATGGGAGCAGTTCTCAGGAGTCCCAACAGCCTGATCCCTAAATGTGTTGAGGCAAATGGGGCAGTTTTCACCATCCTCATCAGAGGAGATGTTCACTCCATTCAGGTGTGGCTCTGATTTCAAAGAATCAGTGATTCCTTCCATAGTGGCCTCACTTTCTTCCTCCTCTTCCTCCTCTTCATCATCATCTTCGCAATCTTAAGAAGTGAGAGATAAAAAACAGCTTGTGTGTGCTGCAGGGCTTCAGCAATCAAGGCAGAGGGGGTGGGCAGGACAGGGTACCAGTTGACAGAAAATTCCAAGTAAGCTTATTTTATGAGGCTGCAGGGGTGAAGTACAGCTTCCCCAGTTTAAGGCAGTAATTTTTGCTGTTTTCTTGCTTCCTAAATCGCTTCATTAAAAAGCAGTGGATTACTCTGGTGAAAAATAAAGCCTGATAATGTGAGTAGTCTTGCAAGAGATTAAAAGCATAGACACCAGAAAAGCAAAAGATTATCTAAACAAGACAGTTAAGATGTGTCAGGCTACCACTGAACAATGAAGTTAAAAAATAAAGTTATAATAAAGTTACCGTGTACCCAACTTTTGGGGTTTTTTTAAGAGACATCCCAGGGGAAAAGCAGCAGCAACACACTCTACTGCAGAACAGCAAATGAAAGATTTCACCCGTAAAATATGATTGTGAGAGCCAAAGGATCTAAGTGCCTTAGAGGCCGCTTAACAAACCTTGATTTTGAGTAAAATTAAATACTCAGCACACATTGTTGAAAGGTATCTTTATTTTTAGTACAAAATACAAACGAGTGTTAGTCTTCCCCTAAAACCCGTGAATTAAGCTGATATTTTCAAGAAGCAACAAAAGGGTACCTAAAACCCCACTCACTTTGAGGGGGGACTGGGGGTGATTGTTGCTGGGCTGCTAATTTTTTTTTTTCTTTTTTCTTTTTTTTTTTGTTAAAGAGAATGGGACCCTTGTCTTTTCTACTGAATTATCCTGTCTGGACATAACAGAGAATACTCTGAATGATGGATTAATAAAGTTTTTTGGCACCTGGCAGTAATTTTTCATTCTGTGTTCAAATCAGTCTATCTAGTAACTTGGAAAACTGTGCTCTTGCCTTCTCAATAAGCTTTAAGATCTGATAAAATCTATTTTTGTCTATCCAAATATTAATTTGAGCGTAGCAGTTTCAGAAGTACATGAATCTACAGAGTATGTTTTCAGTAAAATTAACAAATTCAAATAACATCCACACTCCTTTTTCAAATTAAAATTAGTCAAGTCTTCTTCCAGCCTCCCTAGGTATTACAGCAATAATAATTTATTTCCAGAATTCCCCATCACAACATTCACTTTAGAGCCCCATGCCAAAGCAAACTAACAAACATGCTTTTCATAAGTGAAAAAATAGCATGAGCCATTGCTGCAATTTTGACTTTTTTTTCCTCCTCATGCTGGAGCAGAGTTCACTCCTGTTGAATACAACTACACCACTTTGGCCAGCAGATTAGTCTTCAAACATGCAAATGCTTTAAAAGCTTAGAAATTGGGGACTATTACTTGTTTGCTTATTATTGTAGGATTTTGGCATCGGCCTGACACAGCAGCATCTGTGGATTTATATTTCATTGTTAGTTTCTGGAGGAACAGCTTTCATTTCACTCTTCCTCAGTTATTAAAAAAATTACTGTTAAAGCACATTAATAGACCTTACCTTCTAATTCTTCATCTTCGCTTTCTTCCTTGTCTTCCTCACCTCCCTCTTCCTCAGTGTCGTTGTCTTCCTCTTCACTACCGGTATCATCTTCTGAATCCCCGCTATTTCCACCATTGCTTTCTTAAAAAGAGAAGAGCAGAAGAAATCCCTATTTGATGCAGACAGACAGGCAGAACAGGTACCAGAGCCCCTAATCAGGCCATTATGCATGAAGTGAACCCCCAGATTTCCATGGTGGTATCAAAGCTGCCCATCTGGAGAAACTGCAGGGAAGCATTCCAGCAGTCTGATACACACAAGTTATGAAGCGAAGCAAAACAGTACAACTGTCAGGGAGAAGGAGACAAATGGTCACAAATACATCTTTACCAGCCTTTTGGGGGTAAATCAATAGGTTCTGCAACCTCGAAGCAGAAAGGTGCACGTGCGGACAGGCCGCATTTACCTGTTTCGCTGAGGAGTGCGAGACACTGCCTCTTGCCCTTTCCCAGAGCAGCGTTCTTGTTGATCAGCTCGTCCTGGCTGTCATCATCCATGGCGGGACATCGGAATCCCTGCGAGGTGGCAGAGTCAGGGAGGCAACGCAGCACCTACAGCAGCAGGGCAGGCACCAGGCTGGCACAGAGCACCCGACGCATCTGCAGAGACCTGAATGGGAGAAGGGACATTGCTCTCCTCACACCACTGAGCAGTTTTCCCAGTTTCAGTTCCGAGATGGCTACGGGTAAGCAGCTATGGCTCCGTGAGGTTTCACAGCCCTACTGAGCTGGATGAAACCAGCTGCTTGTGAAAAGCAGTTTAGGTGAGAGATTCAGCTTTAGCTTGAGCTCTGAGATGACAGAAAAGGGTGTAAGCAGAACTCCCCACTGAAAATAGCAACAGAAAACCACAAACACTAAAATCATCCCATGGACCAGCAATTCAACGCAAAACTGAAGGGACCAGAGCCCTTTCAACAAGGCCTAACAGGATGACAATATGTGTTTCAAATCAAAATACTCCATCTTGCGTGATTGAGAAGAAGACTAAAGATTACATAGTTTAGGTCCTTTATTTACAAAAAAAGCCTTTGCACAGCTCTGTCATGAAATAGCGAAGTTGAAGACCCCACAACTATTATTCCATGTAAAAGACAAGACCTGATTTGGTGCATATTAATGCAATCACATTAATTGCTGTGCATCAGCAGAGACTGGCAGTAAAAGTGACAGATACTGGGAGATGTTGCATGATCCAAATTCATAATGACAATTAAATCAGAGCTTTTAACACATAATGCTACAAAGCATTAAGGCAGACAGACCCCTGGCAAGCTTTCATATGCAAGTCATGAAAATATATAATTAACAGACACTTAAAGCGAGGTGTCATATCTCAATATGAAAAAAAAAAAAGGATTCTTTTATAAGTGTGGCAAAGAAGTTTCAATCAGGTGCTCTTCTCCCACTCTCCCTGCTCCCCATTACATATCTCGCATATTAAGAGATTTTTTGGAACAAAACACTATGTTTTATTCAAGTGCTCTTGATCCGTACCTTGGCTTGCACATTCCCGCTTTGAGCTGCACAGCACAGCTCTGCACTGGAGAGCCTTGAAAATGTAGGTTCTATTAAACCAGACTAAACTACAAATGGAGTCTTCAGTGCTCCGGGAGTGGGGGGAGGTGGGGAGGAACTAAACAGAAAGAGGACTAAGCTTCAACACAACTAAGTTCTTGTAAAGACTCAGTAAGAACCTTGCCTAAAGAGAGGTTTAAATTTTTAGCTAAATTTATGGCTGTTAACAGAGTGTTTAAAAAACTGTTCAAAACCAATTTATGTTGGCTGAAAACATGCAGACTCATCAAAAGCCATTCACTCCGTGATGCAACTGAAAAAATAGGAAGGAACACTCAGAATTTTTCAAGTTTCAGCAGTGCGTATGTATGAATTATTCAAACTGAAACTCAATTATATAATCTCCTCCCAAAAGCTCAGTTAGCTACAGCAATGCAAAATTTGTGGTGACGTGACAGGCAGGACACATCAAGGGAAGGACCGGCAGCCCCAGTGGCCCAGCAGGGCAGTGGCAGGCACGTGTTCCATCCGTGTATTTAGATGCTGTGCAGAGGCCCGGCCACTCCTCTGCCGGCACCTTGTGGGAACAGAGCGGGTTCCTGCTGACCTGTCACTGCCACACCCAGCCAGCCACGGCACTCCTGAGCCACTGAGGATGACGGAGGCCGACCAAAGCCACGGCAAGTAAAAACCATGGATGAGCCTTCACTTCGCTATGGCCATTACCTTCATTTCCCTGCTCTCCAGCCTTCCTTAAAGCAAAGCAATGAGCATAGGGCGGAAAAGATCTTTATGTTTCAAAAAGTGATTGCTACAAGCCACAGTTCTGACCAAGTACACTTAGCTACATTTCCAAACAGCACGCATTTCTTCGCTGTAGTGGAATAAAACAACTACCCGTGTTATTTTTGCCTTGCTGCCCCACGGAAAGCTATCCTTTAGGCACAGAGGCAAACAAATCAGCACTTGTGACTTGACAATCTAAACTGACATATTTGTGCTGCAAATGCAAGCTTGTACTTTGCTCAGAGGCAAAACTCCGAGTTAAAGAAAATCTGGTACTGCAGCAAACAATCAAGTCTTCAAATCCCGTCAGTAAAAAAAAGTCTGTTTTGTGGATAGCTGGAAACTGACAAGGAGAAACCAAGCGATGAAGAGATGAAGTGAGTTTGAGACTCTAAGCACATCACAAATATTACTTTACAAACAACCTTTTCCAAACTGGGCAGCTGCTCTTAAGAAAAAAAGGAGGGAAACCATAGTTGACTATACACTTAATATCAGAGCTCCTTCTCCTATTTTTTAAGAACAATAAGCAGCATTTCCAAGTTGTTTCTTTTTTTTTATGGGAGACATTTCAAACAAACTACCACTGTGAAACACAAACACATTCATGACACACCTCAGAGAATGCACCCACCTGTACAAAAGCCCCATTTTCTCCAGCACTTACCACACCAGAATTTTTCTGAACTCCCTGAGCCAGAACTAACAAATACAAAATAGACAGAAAGCATTTTTATTATTATGTTAACCAAGAAGTTTGGTTAAGGAGGAGATGGCAGTCATTCCTCCAAGGCAAAGCTTAACCACGCACTTCTGTAACACAAAAGGCCAAACTGCTAAAAAGCAACCAGTTATTCCTGAAGGCCACTTGACTCGGGCAACTACAGCTTCTTTTAGTTTTGGGGGTGTGAAGGATTTGCTTTCGTGGCTGTATCCAACCCCTTGCTGATTGCTCATTTGGAAAATCCCATGGTGTGCAGTACCCTCCATATAGCCCTTCAGCTGCGAGCAGTTCTCACATGCACCAATCCTCCCTTCTGCATCCCACTTTGTAAGTCTATTCAGAGAAATCAGGATACAACCCAGGAAGACAGATGCAGGGTAATCTGGCCAGAGATCCCTTGTCTTTGTACCGAATACCACTGATGCTTATAGCAAACCCCACTTCAGTTCCTTGGGCAGGTGCATCATCCACTCGCCCAGCACATCCGGTGTCCGGATTACACGCTGCACACAAGGTTGGTTGAAGGCAAACACCACTCTCCTCCTTAACATCCTCCTTTTGAAATTCTCATTTAGAAGAACATCACAAAGCCTTAAAAAAACCTTAAGCCACAGAAGCAACGAGTGCATGGCAGGTGTTCGATCACTTTACTCGCACCGGCGCTTTCCGCCGCCTTAGGTTTCCTTCCCCAGGACACAACCTCAGTCAGGCCAGGTCAGGCTTGCTCGCAGTGCTGTGTCCCTACGGTAGCACAGACGCTGCTGCAGGACAAGCTGTAAGCCCAGGCTTTGCTATTAAGACACATTACATTTTTACACAGAGATGCCTTAAGTAATTTTAACAGTACAATCAAAGTGCAATTACAAATACTTTCTTCAAAGTGTATTAGCAACGGGGCTTTCTGTTGGCTTCAGCAACAGAGATGATTAAGTGCTTCCTCCAGAACAAGTGTTTATCAAACAAGCACTTCAGCAAACATTTAGTTTTTTGAACTGAAGTCCTTATGCATTACCACAAATCAGTATTTTAATGTACTCTGAGTATGTTCCAGCGAGAAGGCAAGCGCAGGTTTCCAGCCATCAAAGGAGGCACAATCTGCAAAGGACACCGGAGCTCCATCCCATCTGACACAAAGCCGACAGAGCTGCTACAACAGCCAGCGCCTCTCCCAGCCACGGGCACTTTCCCTCCTAGCACCCATCTTCTTCTCCACCAACTTCTTACATAGTTTCCATATTTTTTAGAAACAGAAGAGCTGCTACAGAAGGCATTTACTTTCATCTGCTTGGGTAACACTCAGGCCTATTCACAGGCAAAGAAAAGTTTCCCAGAGAATTTTCTCACAGGGTGATTTTGAATGCTGATCTAATTTCATGGGCCGCTACTGAGCCATCATTCTGAAGACCCCTTATAACTAGATTTAAGCCTACTANTTAACTCTTAAATACCACTATCAGAACTGCCTGTGCAACAATTTAAACAATGGAAGCACCTAAGAACCTAACAGATAAGGCACAGAAAATTAATCCTGCAGTAGGTAAGGAAGTGCTTATCTGTCACCCACCCTAGCCCTGCCCTAAATTTAGCCACCCTGAATTCCAGGATGAAAACTGTCCTCCAAAGCTTCCCGAGGAGCTGACACTGCACTCTTCGGGGAGTTTGTAATGCAAACAAAGCAACACATAGGCTTTGCAAAAGCACTTGGGAAGCACAACATCTTACCCAGAGGAGCAGCTAGGCATTTTGTACCGCTGTATTCAAAGCGGCAGCCAAGCTCTATGGAATTCCCAGCCTCGGATTCCTCGCAGCCACTGGCTCTGCTTCCAGCTGCAAATTAGCTACTCTCCAACTCTGCACATCCTCCTCTTTCTTAACAGGTTTCTTTTCTTAGGAGGAGTCACCCTTACTGGCGAGTTCACTTTCAGCATCAGTCTTTCACACCAGTCCCATTTTTAGCTACAGCTTCCCCTACTGTTTATGGGCAGGGCTGTGGGAAAAGAAAAAAAAAA
>VYZQ01059741.1:0-27254 GCA_013400655.1 Mystacornis crossleyi
CCACTTCATTCTCATGGAGAAGGATTTTTTCCCCCTCGTATTTAAGCAGAATTTCCTGTACCACAGCTGTGACCATTGCCATTCCTTCCTGGCCTCTCACTGTGCCCTAACCAGACTGAATATGGAAGCAGGGAACGAGGTTTAAAGGGTGGGGGATCTTCCTCCTCAACCACATATTGGGTATCTAGGGGAAAAAAAGGACTACATTTGTTGTCAGAGGTGAACCCACCGTGCGTACTGGGGCCCTGTGGAGTCGTACCACTGACTGGAAGCAGTGATGTCCTCATCCCGGATGGTCCCCTCGTGCATCCCCAGGGGGTAACGACAGATGGCTGCAAATGGGAACACAGGCAAGCAAACGACAAACATCAGCACTCATTTCTTTTCAAATCACCAGGCACGTGTAATGAAAAGCCTGTCGTGCCCATGTCATCGCTCTCACCGTCCCACCACAGACCAGGACAACCCGATCTGTTGCTGAACTGTGGGTAAATACATGGAGATTTTCCAAAAGGGTGGGGTCACTATCTGAAAGCAGAAAGTGCTTTTTGTGCGCCTGCAGTGGGCGTCCTGTCTGGTCACACCTTATTTAAAGGTCAGACACACACTGTCCAGCAATGCCAGATGGAGAGCTAGTTGGGAAGGACTCTGAGGGACCGAGTCTTCCTGGAGTCCTGAACAAAACCCATTTGTTCACAACCCCAGGGCTGGCAGCAGAGCCCAGAGCGTGCTTGGCACTGAGGGATGCACTCTGTGGGTGGCCACAGCTCTCACCAAAACAAGCGGCATGAGGCTCTCACCAAATGCACATATCTTGAGCAAAACCATCCTTGGGTTCTGTTTAGGTGCCACAAGGACTTACTGTGCACTCAGGAGACGCTGGGGCTCAGAGAGGTGGCCCAGCCCTCCTGTCAGTGAGGTCAAACAACTGCTGCAAGAGGACTCACCAGGACCCTGCTACACAGGTCTGAAATCACGCCCAAAGCAGCCCCTGTGGTTTATAAGGACATGCAGGACATGCTTCAGGCTGCTCCTGGAGCAGGTCAGGAGGTCAGGGCAACCCACGGAGCCTGTGGCATTACAGCCAAGGAGCACCAGCTGGGCCACGGTGCTGGAATCTGCCTGGGAAGAGCAGGGCACAGCCCCAGGCAGAGGCATCGGAGCAGCTGAGGAAGCAAAGCTGCCTGAGGATGTCAGAGGCAGAGCTGAGACGTGTGAGTGGTTATTTCTTGGTGCAAGAGACTCCTGCAGGAGGGTGGGACCACAGACCTGTGCTCAGAGCCCACCCACCTCCCTGGAGCTGCTGTGGAAGAGCTATTCCTGCACCTCTGGGTGCACTGACTCCTGTACCAGCCACCACCCAAAGGAACCTGCGTGGGACTGACCCTCCAGCTGCCACCCCCTTCTTCCACGAGGTTTAACCACGAGAACCAGATGGCAGCCCCAGTTCCACACTAGGCGTGAGGTGGGGTGCACAGTGCAGGGAATGCTGCTGGGAGCCCAGGAATGCTGCTGAGCTCCCCCACAGCCCTCACTTCACTTCTGGCTGGTTGCAGCACAACCTCAAACCTCTGCAAATATCCACAGGCCAGAGCAGGGTCAGAGCCAGCCACAAAGGGCTCCAAACAAACAGAGCCAGCCCCAGCAGAGCCAGCACAAGCCCTCAGGGTAGCACTGCTGCCACACCACACCTTCAGCCAAGCTGGAAAAGGATTAAATTCATTTATTTCACAGACTGTCTCCAGCTCAAAACACCTCATTAGAGGAATTTTTGCAGCACACTGCAGACCATTATCTTATCCATCTCCATCATGACTCTATCTTGCCAAATGCAGTAGGATAACAGGTCCTGCCCTCCCACAGGGACTCACAGGCTCATATCCCTGTCTCTGTGCTAGGTAAGGTTTTCTATCTTTCCTTCCACACTTCTTTGTCCAGAATGCCCCTTGCTGGCTGGAGAGCTGTGGCTGATGTTTGCTAACTGGTAATTTGTTTTCCACAGCGAGCACAGAAGCTCTGAGCCAGTCTGGAGGGAGCTTTGTTCTGCAGGCCACACGGTCAGAGCGATGGGGGGACGTTCAGAGCTCAAGACAGGCCTGGGTGGGCAGAGAAAGGAGGATGTCCGTGTGCCTGGACCTTCCTGGGACTGGCAGGAGAGTGTCCCACTCCAGCACAGCTGTCCAGGAACATCAGTCCAGAGGACATTCGGGAACTACATGAGCGATTATCTCCCCACGCAACTTTTACACTCAGTCCCCACGAGAGGCAAAGACAGGCTGGGAAGGAGCACACAAAAGGTGGGAGATGAGCCCTCTCCCAGCCCGGCAGCTCCCTACCAGGGTTGACTTCGGTGCCAGAGGGCTCGGGCAGGGAGGCCAGCAGCAGCATGCAGAAGATCATGGTAGCAACCGGAGGTGCTGCTCAGGGTCAGACGGGTGCGAGTCCTTCAAAGGCAGCAGCTGCCACCTACATCTCTGAAAGACAAAGCAAAGAAAGAGGATGAGTCCTCCAGAGACAGGACTTGTCCGTGCCGTGGGGTTGCTGTGTGTCATTGCCTCGTGACAGGCTGGGCAATCTTCCCTGCCCTCAAGAGTGCCTTTGACCTCAGCCCTGCTCTGCTCATCACCAGATCAGAGGCTTAGTGAAGAAGCAGGGATCACCTGACTGTCCACAGCACCCCTAAAGCTCCCAGTGCAATCCATCCTTCAGGCCCTCGGCTGCCACGGCTCCTGGGTGCATGGATGTACCCTCCTAACTGCTCTTAAACAAGTCCTGTGCAAAGTACTGTCCCTCAAAGTAATCTCTCCCTCATCAATTCTTCACTTTCCTTACTAAATTAACAAGTAGTGAAACTGCAGCTACAAATGAACCTGGCTCCCCGAGCAGGCTTCATCCACCTCTGCCCTGGCACCAAGCGGGCACCTTGGAACTTGCCACACAACTTTGAGATAAAGGCCCAAAACAGGGTGAAAATAACCTCTCCCTGCACGTCCGCAGTGCTGCCAAAAGTGCGTGTGCACTCACACGGGTGAGCACACTTCATTTCCTGTTTGGAAACTGGGAAAACAGCAAAGGGCTTAATCACTGGCAATTTCATTGGAAAGCCATGATAACACCTAAAGGAACAGGAGGTCAGATCAGCAGTTATGTGAATTCTTTGAGTCCACATTCACTACAGAGGGCCTCGGGAGGCTCCCATCCTGGAGGATAATTTTACAGAAGGCAGGTTAGAGGCTCTGTCTCATAATGGAATGCCAGGAGAAAAGAAAACAGAACAAATCAATAAATGTAAAGTTGCCAGGACCAGAGGGTGTTCGCTCAAGAATCCTCGGAGTGGTAGTAAAAAGGCAACACTGACAGCTGGGATTTGCTAGCAAAGGAGGAGAGGCTAGAAAAGGGCCCATCACTGTGCCAGGGCAGGCATGAATGCAGGGGCATCAGATGCCATTAGCTCAGAGATCGGTAACAAAAGGCTCTCTTTTTCTACCCAACATAATTAAACTCTACAAGTCACAGCCCTGAGTTGCCGTGGATACCCAAAGAACTGGATAAATTCACAACAGACAGATACAGCACTTCTTAAATCCAAAGGTAAAACCTTTGGCTCGGGAAATCCCCCAGCTGCAGATTGCTGGACGGCCAGGAGGTAAATCGGGGTTAGAATCACTGGAGCTTGCCCTGTTTTTATTCTCTTTCCCAAGGATATGCTACTGGCCATTGTCCCTGCTGGATTCTGTCAGAAAAGATGGCTCCGAGCCTGAAAAACAACTAAGGGCCTTCTTGGGAAGGGAGGCAAACACGCAGGCAGGAGGGGGAGCTAATGCTGGGTGGCTGTGCCCTGCCAGGCAACCAAAAAACACCTTAAATTCACCAGGCCCCTCCTGCTTCAGCCACCTCCTGCTCCCCACACGAGCACCCTGGCCAGGCCTGGGATCCCGTGACATCCCCTGTGGTGAGCCTGCAAAAGCAAAGCACAAGCCCAGATCTCAGCAAGAGGGTCTGGCAACCACAGAAGAGGTTTTGACCAAGCACTCGCCAGCTCTCTGTGCATCCAAGGTCATCCTTCCCCCCTGGAATGGGAGGAGGTGACCGCTGATGAAAACACAGCGATTCCCACCATCCCAGGGCAGACTGCAACTCCCACAGAGAAGAGACGTCGCGTGCTCAAGCCGAGGCAGACTTTGTAAAGATAGATTTGGGGCAGAGTTTGATCAGGCTTGGTGGGTGCTCGTTTATGCGGGTGATTTGCTAAGGTGTCCTGGGAGCTCCCACAGCCAGACCTGCAAAGGGAACTGCAGAGAGTTCAGCACTGGGGGAGACAGTCCTGCCACAGGACCTGTCATCAGCATCGAGGCTTTAACTTGAAATTTGGCCTTTGCCTAAAGAGTATCCAAGACAAGCAGCATGAATCCTCTCTGGATGTGTCTCCACTGCTGACAGAGGAAGAGGTTGGTCCGGACCAGTCCAGTCACTCCCAGTTTGGGAACATGAATTCTCACCTTTCTATGTGGCAATGGTGAGCTGCTTCCAGCAGTTCAGCCCTGCACAGGGACCTCAGCAGCTGGCTCAGGTTCTGCTGGGTTTGTTTTTCCCACCACATTTAGTTCCTGGACCACCACAAAGTGCCTGTCTGGGAGTCCCAGGAGAGGTGATGCACAGAGGGGGCAAACAACTCCATTTCTCCTCTTCTAGCGCTCCACAGCAGCTGCTGTTCTAGGTGAGCTCACCAAGAGTGGTTTTCACCCCTTCGGAGGGTGAAACATTTTGAAGGAGGTTCAGCCCCACTCAGGAGCTCCAACTGCAGAAATCACTGCTTGAAGAACTACTGATGTTGACTGGTGCTGAGTCAATCTCAGCCAGGAGTAGACTGGACTCGCAAACTCACACTTCCCAAAGCTAGGACACACTGGAATCGCTACTAAATACAACCCTTTGTACAAACTGCTTGGAAATCATTTTACTAAAGACTTTTTCTGTGTAAATGGGTCAGCTGCATCAGAGCCCTTTGGTGTACTCATGCCTATCTTCCCACCCTGCCCACGCATACACACCAAGTGCCAAAACTACGGCACAAGCCTGAAACCAGCAAAAACAGGATTAGCAACATCCTCTGAGAGGCAAGAAAGTGTTAAACTCTGTTCCCAGGCCCGACTGGATCAAGTTGCTAATTGCTAACAGCTGGCTGCAGGAGAATAAAATCCTGTTACAATCATTGGGAGAGTGGAAAAAAAAAAATCTACTTGTTGAAAAACTCACCAAGAAATGCAAAAGAGGGCACTTTTCCCCAATAAACCCGCAGATACCATGCCTGAAAAGCCAGTCCGTGCCTCCACAGAGAAGCAGCTGGCTGTGACCCAGCACCGTCCCCGGCACAGCAAAGGCTCGGCGAGCACAGGAGGGAGCTATTCTTTAGTGATGTGCACGAAGAAGGTGGGACTTGGAGCTCCTCCAGGTACTGTTCTCCCTCCAGAGATCCATTACGGAGGTCTGGCATGTTTGCAAGCCTCTCTAGATCCCAGCTGAACCAGGCATTTGTTTTAACTGGTTCCTTTGCAGATCATTACCCCGGAGTGGGACCTGAGGGTTGGCTGCAGGAATCCCACTCCAGATGCCCAGAGCCGCGCCAAGAAACCCCACGGTCGCGGGCAGGACACAGAGTGTATCACCCACAGAGCTCTGTGCAGGACAGCAGGATCTATCCCAAATCAAGGCATCCCCAGAAGAGGTCCAGGAACCATCAGGAGGACTAGGCATCTCCTAGCATGCCGAAAGGAATTCAAGGAGCAAGCAAGCAAAGCTAATAACTGGGGCAATATCTGCTGTTTGAAGAAATAAGAGGCTGGGAAGTGCGATTTCCATTTTTCTGGCTCCAAAACACTGGTAGAGCATTTCTCTTTGCCTCAGAGCTAATCTGAGAGACCCCAGCCCCAGCAGTCTTCCCCTGGAGCACACGCAGCCCACACAGCTCCGGCTTGGACCAAAGATAATTTAGTGATGAAAACGCTTAGCAGGAAGAATTCTGATCACTTTTTAAAATGTTCTGCTTAGTTTGCAATCCAAATACTGGCACAAGACTGAAAAAACAGAGCAGGGCTGCTGGCCAGAGAACATGGCCACCCACTCCAGCAGAGCTCCTGGAGGGTGAAGGATGGACCAAGCCACGCTGCTTGTGCGGGAGCCCTGTGAAAAGAAGGCAACAAATTTCCCCTCAGGTGAACTCGGAGTGTAGTGTCTCTCTCCCTGGATTCAATCAACCAGGCAGCAAGGGGAGACATCTCTATGTGACAGGTTGGTGACACCTGGACAAACCAAGCGCCAACAGTGACATCAAAAATCATCGTGCCAGAGTAACAGGGGAGCTGGGCAGGACCAGCAAGATCCTGGCATGATGTGCAAGGCTGCAGCAGGAGATTTTGGACTAAGAACCAACAGAGGTGGTCAGAAAGAGGAAAAAATGATTGCAATGTTAGGAACATGGTGGGGGACACTGGGCAGAAATAGTGACACCACAAAGTGATGTCCAGAGCAGCAACAAGGCTAGACAGATAAAAACAAACAGATTTTAGGTTAATCAAGATACACGTGAGAAGTAAATCACAGGAACAGGGAAACTGAGACAGGAATAGGCTCCAGCATCATCTTTGAGGTGGCACTAGGAGACCCATCATCACCACAAGAGACACAGAAGAAGGAGTGGGTCTAAAAGGACAATATTCAGGAGTGGCACTTGGGGTGGGGACAGGGACACCACAGAGCTGGGTCTGAGGCAGTGGCAGAAGAAAGAATTGAGGTCTGGGTGTACTTCACGGTCACCCTTTTGAGAGGTGGGGGATAGGCCTGCCCTGAGCCGAGGAGGGTTTGGGCCACATTTTCCATGCTGTAGTCAAACATCTTAGTGGGGTTATTATGAAAACAGTGACACCTCACTCCTGCTAGGTTTTAGGAGAAAAACAGCATGGAGTGACCCACACCACAGCACTGAACACTGGGAGGAGCTTCAGCCACGGACCCAAACGTGAGGTAGTGCCTCACCTACAGCCCAAGGAGGTGCTGGTGTTCCTGCACAAGACCGATAAATCCTCCAGCTTTTCCCCACTGCCTGTCAGCCAATCCTACAGGAGTGGGGTGTCCTCGGTTTGTGAAACTGCCCAGAGCACTTCTGTCACAAAACCAGACTCGAGGATAAATGAACATGCATTAAATGTAATTTAATCCGTCCAAGTAACAAGGCCAAAATTAGAAGCCATTAGAAAGACAAAGCCAAAGATAAGGAAATGTAAATTCACTGCACCACAGTGGTGGGGTTTAGCTCAGCTAAACCAAATCCAAAGTTTCTCCACCAACCCAGGGCACGGGAACTCTGTGCTCATCACAACCAAGGAACCTGGAAGCACTTCCCACGACTCAGCCAGACCTGCCAGGACCCCTGCTCAGGACATGGCCAACAATCCTTAGCCCCCCACCCACAGCAAGGGCAGCACACCCTCCAAAATACACGTCCCCTCAACTGCAGAGGCTCCACTTCCCAACCTCAGGCTCCAGTGCCGCTGTTTCTGTAGGACAGAAGTGGCAGGAAAACAAGACTGTGCACAAACCAGCAGTTCCAAGTACCTCCCTTCTCCCTGCCCAAGCAGCAGTGTCCCTCACTGTCCCTTTCCAGAGCTTCCTTCCCGCCCTGACAGGCCCAAAGAGCACCCAAGCACAGTGACATTTTCACTGTTCCTTAACACTGGCATCTCTCTCCAGCTTTTTTCCTTTTTTTTTCTTTAAACAATCCTTAAAATGTATCAGCTACGAGTCAGCAACAGTCCTCTCAAGACCTACAGTCCTCCACTGCAAAGCCTCACATAGCAGCCATCCCCACGACATGTTAACCACAGAGATGACAGATGGGGTATTAAGAGCACTCAATCGAAACCACCTTCCTCCCTCCCCATTCTCAGGGGGCTCCACCATAACCTTTTACTTAACCGTGCTCAAACTTGCACTCAGAAGGAGATCAGGTTCCCGAGTCGCAGAATTATTTGGGCTGGAGGAGATCCCCAGGAGAGCATCTAATCCCACCGCCTGCTCCAAGCAGGGTTAGCACCAATTTCGGAGCAGCCTGTGCAGGGCTTTGCCCAGCTGTGTCTTAAAAGCCCCCAAGGATGGAGGCTCCCCCCCTCTCTGTGGACAACCTCTCCCACTGCTCAACTCTCTGCAGAGGGAAAACTTTATCCCTCTTTATGCCAGGGTGGAACCTCCTGTTATTTCAGCTGACAATCACTGTTGATCTTCCTGCTATGCCCCTCCTTGATAATCTGCTCCTGGGTATCCCAGAGCTTCCCCTTGTCCCAGCTAAACCACCCTGGCTCCTCCAGGCTGCTCAGGGAAGCCGAGTTTCAGTACTGATTTACTCAGTGTTCTCTCCCTGGTGAGACAGAGGCTCCCTCCAGGCAGTGGGACAGCTCCACTCAGGTTTTGCCATGACTCCCACTGGCTTGTTCACAGGGAAACTTGGGAATAACTGAGCTTGTCCCCCACTGATGTCAGAGCGTGGCAGGAGCACGACTCCTCAGCCCTCTGCTTACGGAGCACGGGGATCGCATTCCCACTGGTAACTATATTTGAGGGGTATCAGGTGGCACTTTCTAAATCAGCTTGTTCAACACGGTGCTGACCAGAGACAGGGAGACAGACCCTGCCACCCTGGCACAGGGGACAAGGATCAGAGCCCACCAAAACTGCTCGGGTGGGTGTCTCTCAGCTCAGAGCCCACCAGCAGTGCTGAGGCATCCAGGAAAGCATAAAGGACAAGCCAGGGATCAGTCCCTGCCCAGGGGATCCCACACACTGCTGCTCCCAGAGCAGAGCTTCCCCTTTGGTCGACAGCAGGGCTGGATCCCTCAGGATCCAGGTATGTGATGTCAGTGCAGCTACTTTTGGCAACCAGTGCAGGACTCTCATTAAACCCACAATGTGAAGATTTTTTGGACATGATCTGCTCTCCATCAGGGCGCAGGGATCGCTGAGCACGCTCCTCCTTTAAGGTGGCAGAGGTTGGTCTCCGCTGCCCGCTGGTTACCTGCTCCCTTTTCTATTTGAAAACACTGCTACAACATTTATGTTTTCCCAAACTTCTGGAACTCCTTTGGTCTTCCCAGATTTATTACAAATTGGCAGCCAGGATTCAGACAGTTGCTTTGCCAATTTGTTTTAAACAAACAGGTTCCAGTGTTGTTCAAGTTTCAAAAGACTTTGAAATGTTATCTTGGGTTTAACACCCTGCCTGGTTACCAGTGCAACAGGAGATATTCTGAGAGAACATCATCCAGCTTCGCCACAAAAATGGAAAAGAAATGTTTTACTTCTCTGCATCGTTATCACCAATCAGTTAGGTTTAAACTTTCCCAACAACATAATCACCGCTGATGATATTTATTTTGTTATACAGATATTAAAATATTTCTCACTGCCCCATGATATATTCGCTGTGCTTTTTTCAGTTATCTTTAGCTTTCCTTATCAACTGCCTACCTTCAAAAATACCAACTTTACAGCCACAGGTCCTTATCTACAACCTTTGTTTTGCTAATTGCTCATAGTTGAGCCTATTTAAAAGCTAAAACATGATTACTGGGGCAAACTCTTTGCAAAACCAGAGGAGAAGCAAACCATTGCATAGAGCTGCAGTAGTACCTGAGAACTGCTGATTTTTGCAAGGGTGGAAGCCAAACTCTAAGAGACAGTTCAGTGAAAATCAAACCAGAAACAGGATTTTGGAACATCTACTAATCGAGCTGCCCATCTAGTCTCCATCAAACCACCACAGAAATGCTGATATTATCAAAAGCTACGTTTTATGAGTTTTGCCATTTCTCTTCATATTTGTAAAAATAAAACTCAGAGCACCTGCAGCTGGCACAGAGCCCCTTTGCTTGAGGAGCACTATGGGCTCTGCTCCAGTGTCACCAAAAAATGTTAATAAAAATGAAGAGCCATGCCCTACAGCCACAGCAATACACCAGACTTGAAGAAGCTTTTCCAATATCAGAAAGACACATAACTTATCATCCCTCACTGCATTCCACAGACTGCAATAACTCCAAATACCAAATGCAGCGAGTGGGAAGCGCTCCAGCCCTCCCACAGCACCCCAGGAGCCAGAGGGGACAATACAGGCTGTGACCTCAGTGGGGACCCTTTCTCCAGAGGCTGAGCACAACCTCCAGCCAAGGCAGCCCAGGCTGGGTACACACAGCTGTAGCATTTGGCTTGAGCAAACTTTGTTTATGACCCAAAGCGGTTTTAAAGTTTAATTTATGAAGTGCCTGGCAGAGATGGGAGCAGTGAGTGGCAACACTCACACATCACCTGAAACCACAGCACCGAGCCTGGAGACTCCAATGAGGATTTCCAGGCAGGTCCAATCATGTTCCCACTGCGTTTGCTATTTACTAGTACAGCTCTGCAAGATAAATTTTAACTTCCCATGTACAGAGATGAAGTCGCCATTAATTAAACATTCCAGCAAAATACCTACCATGACTAGAGACAGCTCAGAGAAGATTTTTGCTTGCCACAATGTATTTCAAGCAATCAAAGCAAATGTTCTGCTTATAAACAAAGGGGAAGCCAAGAACACAGAAAAAACTCGAGCAGCATTTCACGGCTTGGGCAAGGCAGAATGACCAATTCTGATTAAATTTTCTCAAGACAGAAAAAAAAACAGAAGCCCACAGAGATGTAATAAGATTTAGCAATTACACATAAGGGGTAGGTAGCAGTAGGAAAATCCTGGTATTGTTTGAGGCAAAGGCAAGAGAAACAGGAGACGTGAGAGGGGGAAAAAAGAAACATGTGAAACAATGATGCCTAACCAAAAAAAAAAAAAAAGGACCCCATTTACCTCTTTTCCATATTGAAATTGAACTGAAATTAAAAAACAACAAATTAAAACTGAGGAAATGAAATTCCACAGCATACCATGCGCATTGAGCCTCTGGGACGTATTGCCACAGAGCAACGTGGGAGTAATTCAATAAAACATTGGAAGTAGATCTCCATAATAAGAACATCTGCGATTCCATTAACAGAGTGAAAGAGAGCACACTGGAGATAAATTTTCCTCTAGCCAGGCATAAGCAAGCCAGTAATTAATGTGACCAGAAAGTTATCTCCTACACGGGCAGGTTATTCCAGAGCTGGCTGCACTCAGGCTCTGGGGCTTTCCTGTGCCCGTGATAAGATGGGTGCCCGAGTAGGTGGGCTGTGATCCCAGCCAGTTTGGCAAGCTCTGCCTCTGTGGACAGAGATCACATTTCAGTTTTCAGCAGCTTATTGTGCAGCTTCTCAAAAAGAGAAACAACACTACCCCACCTTTTTCTTTTTTTTATTTTAAGAGATTATCCTCTGTGACACAAAAAGAGCAGATGAAATTTCAGCCAAGCCTATTAAAGAAATACCTGCGGAGCGACCCCGGAACGCTCTTGGTGGAAACACAGCTATTTTGGAAAGTTCTCAGCACCTGAAAAAATGGGTTTACTGAGGAAATAAATCAGATTTTATCTGGAGGGGCTGCTACAGGAGAGCCCCACGGTTAATCCGAACAACGAGGATTCTCAGGAGCACCTTCCTGCATATCCACACTCCCATGTTTCAGGGTAAACGGGAGTCTGAGAAAGCTCGATGGTGATGGAAATTGCAGTAGGTGCTTCATGAGGGAACAGGGTCTGCCTCTCCTCGGGAGAGGAGGTGAGTGAACACCCAGAGAACTCGTGTGGGGCAGGAGCTGCTGGGGCTCAGGGGACAGGAGCACATTCCTGCACTTTCCCACTGCCCACAAGGCGCTCGCTGCCAGCTCCAGTTTCTGCACATCTGTCCCAGCCCCAGCCCTGGCGCATCTCAGCAGCACCTCAGAGCTCAAACGCTGCACGGGCTCCCCCAGAGCCCCAGAAACCTGGGGGTTCTGCCCAGAACCCCCCAGCCAGCATCACGTTTGTGCCCACAAAACACCCTGCAGGTCCCAGAGATGCCCAGGCACAAATCCCTGCGGGAATGCCCACGGTTTGTGAACCCTCCCAGAGCTGCAGCAGGGAAAACGGGGTGCAAAGAGCCACCCTCTCCCTACCAGCCCAGGGAGCAAAGCCTTCGCCTCCCAGCACCGCCACCTCCACAAACCCCTCCCAGCAAGTCTCCAAAGGCTTTATCCAAGGAGAGACACACGAGGGGAGAGAAGGGAGAGAGCTGATCCCAAGCTGAGAGCCAGGTTAAGCTGGAAGGACCCTACCTGCCTCTGCCAGGGCCTGCCGAGCCCAGGGAACAACTGCCATGTCTCTTTGGAACTCCACAGGTTGAGCCAGGCTGTAGTTTCGACATTCCTTGCAACTTTCCACCAGCACACACATGATATGTTCAAACTTGAGTAACTCCTCCCTCCTCCCTCCCTCCGCACTCACAGACAGGCCCAGGAGATGGCCCTGCCTCTATCATCCCAGTTCCTATAGCAACTCCTGACCCAGCAGATGGAAACAGAGCTGTTTTCTAGGCAAATCTGCCTTCTTGGATTCCTCTGCTCTTCCCTGCTGTTGGCCCCTCCTTGCTCCAGTGCTCTCCCTGGGGGCTGCTCCGCTGGCACCTGGCCCAGACTTTGCCTGGAGGAAGGCCAAGCTTTGAATTCATTTAGTAAAACCACAACATAAAGCTGCTCTCCTGCTCAGGAAGCAGGGCCCGTGTAGTCCCAGGGGCAGGCCAGGCACCGCAGAGCCAGCCTGCACCTTCTGGTTTAACGCAGCCGCCTGCGCTCGCCGGGAGAATCCTGGCAGGAACATCACCGCTCCTCTCCTTCATCTTCACCAGCCCGTGCCATCCACGGGGAAGGCAAAAAGCAGACAGAAATAGTCATTTATTAGCAAGCCCAGCAACAGAATTATTATAACCCCGGGCGCTTCTCAGACATTTGGACTTCAGCTTCCAGAGTCTTTCCTGGAAGAGGGAGAGCNAGGGCCAGCGGGGCAGGGCTGGGACAGCAGAGCCGGGGTGGGAAGCGATGCCAGCATCGTACAGGACCCACGGGGACTCCGCAGCAGGAGGGTGAAGAGAAGGGACAGCAGCCATTCAGCCCATCCTGCAGAGCCCCACAGCCTACACCAGCTTCCAGCAGGAATCACAGCAAAGCCTCAACAGAAGCAGCAGGTATTTTGGGTATCCCAAAGGAAAAAGGGAAGCAGACATGAAGCACGCTGTGCCCACACTAAGTCCCAGCTGGAAAATTCGGCTGTGAGCTGCAAGATGTGGTCAGACATGCCCTCAGATGCCACCTTGCTCCCATTTTCCTCCCTGCCTCCCTACCCCATCCCAGCCACACAATCCACCTCTGTTCTGAGAACAGAAAACTGTTTTCTTTTTTTGCCCCCATGGTAATTTTTCCATGCACGAGTTAATCAGCACAGCGGGATGGGAGAGTCCCTAAGGCTCATAAACGGTTTGGGACATGACCAGCAGCAGGGTGGATGTGGGAAGACAGCAGATCCCTTTCTGCCTGCTCCAAAAGGGTGTTGCTCATTCTGATAATGCCCTTCCAAGGCACTCTCCTCCCAAAACAAGGATGCCTGCCCTGAGAACATAATGGTACATGGGAACCAAGCTGGATACGGGCCCCTGGCGTAAACTGGGACCAAACAATTCCCTTTGCAAGACACAGGGCAGTTTGTGGCAGCAGGAAACGCTGGACATCCAGGAACAGGGAGTCCAGGAGTGGCATCAATAAAAGCATCAAAGCAGATGCATATCACAGAAACAACATCAAGGGTCTAGAAAAAGCCCCCGATTTCCTTGTGGTGTTGGGAAGAGCAACGGCTCAACCCACAAACAGATCTGAGGAGTTCCTTTCCCTGGGGAAGGACATTGCTGTGGAGGCACAAAACACTGCTGGAAAACTGCTGAGCTTGCAGTCAGACTCACTTGAGCAGTTCAGCACAGAAAAAGGCTCTGCTGGATGCCCTCTGAGATGTAACTTGATCCCACGGTACACATCCACTAATCAATCGAGGGATAAAGCAAAGCAGAAAACAGGCTTTTTTTTTTTTTTTTTTTAACTGGAATGAGCCCAAATATGCACAATAACAGATCCCACTCAGAGCTATTGCAAACTCCAGTACTTTGGAGAGTTTTGCATCTCACATCGCAGAGGGAGCATACTTCTGCAATAGCATCACTGCTTCTCAAATTGGGTATTTGAGAAACTTCCTAATGACCTCATAGCAGCACATGTGACCACTAAGTCATCTTCTCTAAGGACCAGGAATAACATCAACAGGCCCTGTTTTGGTTGTGCACAGGACAGCTTTGCAAGCACAAGCAGGTTCCTAAGCGGCGAGGGAGCAGAAGGGAGCAGGACCCAGCTCAGGCCAGAGCTGGCATCGTGAGAGTTTCTCCAACAGGTTCTGTTTGGCCTTGAAAGAGATCCTTCCAATTAACAGATGAAGGCTCATTAGCACATACTAAATTCCACACACAAATTTAGGCACAAAAGCTTGTTTATCCCGATGCAGGCCAAATTCACTGCAGGCCGAATTCGCTGAGTTTAAGCCATCTATATGGTAATGTGAATCCCAGAAGTATTCCAAATGCATTCCAAGAGATAAGAGGTGAACGAAAAAAGCACAGCATATTGACTTGAAAGGGTTTCCAATTTTTTTTTTCTCCCAGTGCTAAGAAATAACCCACTATACTGAGCAGGAATCAGGAATTTGTAGGTGATGAATGGTGAGCTGATCACATCGGGATCGGGAAGTTGCCTTTTGCTGATCCCAAGCCAGGTGGCACTGGGAGACATAAATGAGTGAACACCTGTGATTATGTTGATGCTGAGGTGAAGGCGACTACACAAACAGCTCAAGACAGTCTGATGGCCTTGAACACGAGTGGATCCCTCCTCTGTACCCAGCACAAAGCTCCTGCAGAGGAAAAGTGACAAAATCCCACTGTGGAAACATCAAGAGATCTGCACCAAACGTGTGACCAGAGAACTGCCCCAGTTACCAACAGTGAGATGGGAACACACAGGTAAGGAACATCATGAAACAGCACCCAAGAGCTGCTTCTGCCAGGTCTCTCCTGCAGCAGCAGCACAACAGGTCCAGAGAAGGTCCTGGCCCTCCCCAGGGGCTCTGCTCCGTGGGCCTTACACTCCTTGCCTCCTATGCTATGGCAGGACCTCCACCTGCCTTTTCCCGGGAAGGCTCCAGCAGGAGCCTGTGAGCACCAACATCTCATCACACAGGACCAGGACATCCCTGAGTGGCCTCGGGCTAAACACAGACACAGCTGAGGAACACAGGGCAGCCTCACTAAGGAGGCTGGACCTGCACAATGTTAAAGCTTTTTATTCTTTCAGTGAGAGGCGGTGAAAGCCAGCTCCCGCCTTCACCTTTCCAGGAACTTTTGATGGAACACAGAAGGCTGCTGTAAAAGTGCTCTGTTTACACCCTGCAGCCCTGTCCTGTCCTTACCCAGCGTGAGCGTGTTCACTCCCACTGCCCCACAAAACATCTGCTCAGCCCAGCTCTGCTGGAATCGTCCTTCTGCTGCAAAGAAATCCACTTCCAGCCATAAACCTGGGAAAAGAGGGAAGTGGGGCAGAGCTTGGCATGATGAGGAGGGCAAGTTTGAGAGGTGATGTCTTCCGAGAAATACTGACAAACCATCTCCACGTACCAGGAGCTGACTAGAGCTGCTCAGCAGGGCAACAGAAGGCTCAGAGCTGACAAGACAGTGCATGTGGTGGCATTACAGACACCTGATGGGGGACACACCCTTCCCAAGGGGTGTAAAACAAGCGGAGCACGCACTTTCCACCACATTCCCCCCACCCCGTACCAAGGAAATTTTCCTGCTCTGAAGGGAGAGGATCAGAGTCCTTAAGAGAGCAAGTATCAGAGCAGAACTTCTCCTTTGCCTCTCAGTCACTTCCCAAATCCCCAGGACAACCTCTGGTCCAGCCATGGGACAGATACATCCTCATGTCCGGAGCTGATACACTTCTGCAGCTGTGCCAAGCTCCTTGTCTTTGGGCACACTCTGAGCAGCTGCTCAGCAAAGCCGTGTCCTGCTGGGACATGGGAGCAGAGGCCTCAGCATCCCTGTGCCACCACAGCTCCCTCTCCCAGGAATCAGAACGCCTGGGGAGGTGACAGTGGAGGAACAACGACTCTTCCCCAGCTCCAAAAAATCCCTCTCAGAGCTTTAAAGTTACTAGGAAAGATCCAAACGAGCAGCCTCCCATTTGCCCTGTGTTTAAAGAGCAGAGTCCCCACCACGGGCTGCCGGGAAGGCGGTGATGAGGGTGAAGTGCTGTAACCCCAGGTCAGAGCCAGGGCAGTGAGCTCAGCTCAGCTTCAGTTGCTGCGATGACAAAGGCCCAGAGAACACGCCATCGGCGAGGACTGAGCTGCTGGCACAGAGCAGTGCTCAGCAAGGACACACTTGTAAACACTCTCCCTGGCCATCTTCGCTGACGCAACCGCCAGGAAGGGGCAGAGAAAACCATTATCTGCAAACAGGCTTCCCTCCGTATCCCTGGACGCCAGGACCAGCCCAAGCAGGACATCTCCAGCCTTTCTCTTGTCTGCATGTTGAGCCAAGTACCCTCTGGTGTCCTGCTGCAGATGAGGATCGCTGCCACATCAACGAAAGGCTCAGCTCCCACAAGCCAGGAAACCTCTGCTCTGGGCTTTTGACCCCTAATCCCTGGAAGCAGTTGGTGCATTCAGCAGGCACAAGGCCTCTTTCAGAGCCAGCCTTTCTTCTTGAAGCACTGGGCAGTATCCAGCATCCTGAGCATTCTCCTTCACGTGTTCCTCCCCACCACGACAGCAGGCAGCTCTTTCTGCACATCATCCCTGTCAGGAGTTTGGAGCAAGGAGATGCTGCAAGGAGTTCTGACAAGCAGAGCTACACAGGTCCTGGGACTGCTGGGGACAAAGTCCTGCTGTCTCTCCCACAGTGATACTTCCCCACATCGGTTCCTCTCTCCCAGAAGTTTCCCAGATGTTGGCATATCACATCTCAAAACTATAAGCTGTGGGGATCTGAGGAGACCAATGTCTGAGTAGTGATTCCACATCCAGCTCGGAGAAAAGCTAATCAGCATCCTTCACCAGAGATTTTATTGCAGACACTTGGAAAACAACAGCAGAAAAACCAAAGCAAACCATAAGCAGTGGCTCTAAGCTTCATCAAGGAGGAACAGCATGAGGGAAAGGAGAGATTCAGCACCAGCGCTGTGATTTTCCCAGCTGGGAACACCAACCCAACTGAACCATGGAATGGGCAGAGCTCAGCTCGTGGCAGCAATGCCACTACAGCTCCTCCCCCTGCGGCGCACAAGGACAGACCTCCGCAAAAGTAAGCGGTGCATGGAAAACCTGGTGGTAACAGAAGAGCTGTCAGCCACTGTCAGCCTGTAGCTGACACCCCTGAAGCCCTTTACAGCTGCTGCTCCAGGACCCTCTGGCTGTACAACCCCAAACCTGACCTCTGCACTTTGGACCGGAGCGAGCACGTGGAGAGCAGCTGACAACAGTGATCCCCACATTTCTGTGATTCCTCAGCAAGGACCCTCATCTTCAAATAACCAGAGCACGCAGAAGCCCATGCTCCCGGCCCTTTTGGCTGCCCTTTCTGGCACGGAAACAAAAGGCAGGAGCAGCTCAGATGCGCAGGATACCAAAGGGCCCCTCCGCAAGAGGGAATTTGTAACCCACCCAAGGACACTGCTGCTCGCTCCACAACATCAGACTCGCCCTACACAGGGCCTGGTTTGCACCGCAACAGGAGGAACACAGCACGAATCTCCAGGGCAGAAGGCAGCGCCAAGACCAGGACCAGACCACAGGAGCTCTCCTTTTCAGTGTCCATGAAGCGTTCACATAATTCCTGAATCTCCCTGTTGCACGAGGGGATGCACAGTCCAGGGATCCACAGTCGAGTTTAGCAAAGAGGTCTTGGCTAGGGAAGCTTCCACCTCCTCAGCAGCTCTTTCCATCTCAGCCATTTCCCTTCCAAGCAAGGCTTCCTGGCCGGAGGAGCAAGCACGAGGGTGTTGCAATCCACAGCTCTGTCTGAAGAAATCCAGCCCAGCCCAGACACAACAGCAGGCCTCTGGTCTGGCCTGACTACGTGCCATCCCTGGACACCCACTGTGTCCAGAAGCTCGTGGCATGTCGGAAGGCAAGTTTACTCCTCAGATGTAGAGAGCTGTTCTGCTCCCTTTCACACGCAGGAGCGTGATGGGTAACTCAGATGTGCACACACTCATCTCAGGGCCTGGGAGTTTTTCTGAAATAAATGCAGCAGACTCTGAGAAAATCCCATGGTGAGGGGCTGAGGAGGGTGGCTGAAAGGCAGCTCTGTGCCTTGTGCATGTGTGGCCTCAGTCTGGGCAGCATCGATCCCACACTCGGCCTTGGGGCAAAAGATGCTCAGGGGTGCTCATCCTGTGCCCCCTGACAAACACCACAGCTAATCCCCATGGGAAAACACCATGAGCTCATTGCAGCAACAGGACACGTCCTACAGGCCCTGTTTCACCTGCGGTTCCTCATGCAAACATGGGAAAACCACCTCACAGGATCCCTGCCTTTTCCTGCAGCACCAGCACGGGGGTCTGCTCACGTTTCCCATGTTAGCACGGAAGAGACAGAAGGATTCGGATCCATTACACATTACATTAACCCTACTGGGACATTTCCCAACAGCTCACTTAAATGTTTTCAAACCTGCAGGATGAGGTCATTCCAACCTAAATGCATAAGCCATTCTCCAAGGTGGTTCACAACTCCCAAGCAAAAGCAAACAAAAGCTGATCTGGTGTGAGACCCTGCTCCTTCCCCAGCGTGTTCAAGACTTGGCCAGACAAAGCCATGGTTGAGGTGATCACTCACATGCTGGAGACAGTCCCACTTCAAGCAGGAGGTCAGGCCAGAGACCTCCAGAAAGGTCTTTCAGCCTGTGCTTCCATCGTTCTGTGGCAGCAGACGAGAAGAGGCAGAGTAATTACTGCCAGCAAGGAAGACTTGCATCGAGTTTCTCTGGAGAGATCCTTCTAGATGATATTAAAAGCTTGGTTAGCAGAGATGTCGGCACTGACACAATGAGGGCTAATTCTGTACTGGCAGGAGCACTGGAGTGCCAGGACGTGAGCCTTGATGGATTGCACGGGTCTCAAACAGGGTCAGCACACTGCGTCACACTGTCCTTGCACAAATTAACACCGGCCAAAGAGATTCCTTTTTGGCAATTTAACTTCAGCTATGCATTCAAATACAATAGCCTGCAATAATCCAAGAATACAGGGTAAAAGCCAGACAGCCAATACCTCTCAAGACATTAGAAGCAACTAGAAAATTCATTTTCCACTGTAAGTCTTTACTCTAGGGAAGGTCTCAGCAATACTGCTGCTCTTTGGTGTCCTTCCAATGCTGGGAGAAGGCCAAAAAATGCCATAGCAGAGACTGAACCACACTAATCACTGGTGGGTTCAGTCCTTGGGAAGAAGGCAGAGTGAGGTGCTGTCTGGAGGGTGATGGGGAAGCAGCTGCTGGCACCCAGATGAAAGAAGGTTGTTGGTCATTAGAGAAACTGCCATCGGTGCTGCTCCTTCCAGATGTCCACCCATGGTGTTGCCCGGACTGACCCACGGTATCCACACGTGACACTGGCCAGCAAAGCTCATTTTCTCAGAGTAAAGCCCTGATCACGTTGCCCCAAAACGTAAAAGAAAATATAAGATTGCTGCTAGCCAAGTTTGCAGACAGAAGGTGTCAAGGAAAGGGGAGGGACTCTTTGGGAAGTTGTTAGAATAATATCCATCACAATCCAGAGAAATGCACAACACATGCACTTAAAAACAAAAAGTCCACAGGATGAATTCACAGCGCTGGGACCCTCATCCAGGGAAAAGTGAGGGAGCTCTGCCTGGCTGCTCTGCTGGTCTGGTTTGTTCCCTTCAGCAGCACAGGGGCAGCGCCTCGTCCCAAAAAACAGCAGGGCACTGGAGGCACATTCCCAGCACCCCCAGCTCTGCTCCACTACAAATGCAGGAGCGAAAGATAAACATTCCTGGAAGATCACATTACCCAGCATGAAGATATGACAGCTTGTCAGGAGCAGCAGAAACAGGCTGAGCTCAGTGAAAAACACTCATTATAGGCTGACATCTTCCTATTGAAGGATACTGATACTCCAGTTATTTCTGCTACAGTGTTTAATTTACTTTTTTTTACCTTTTGATGGGCAGAAACAAACAAGCACAAGTGAAATAACATAACAGTAATCGAGATGGACAACAAAACCTGACACTTGGCTAGTTTAGCTCTTTATGAGAGGGCAACACAAATGACTGACACCACAACCGAATGATAAATGCGACAAAAACAGGCCCAGACTCTCATTCTTCAAGGAAAAAGAAGAGCTGCAAAGGCCGTGTGCTCTGCAGGCTCCATCTCTGTATTTGCTTGTTCTTGAGCAGCTCTTCATTACTGATGGGTGGGACGTTTTAACACCTTAAATGCTATTCCCAGAGAAACTGAACTAACTCCTCATTTTCACAGCATAAATTCATCTGGTTGGAAGAAAATACCCCGCCCTATTCCTCTGGCCTCCAAACTGCAGCTGGCAGCTTCAGGACACAGGACAGTCCCGGGGAAGAAACACAACTGTTTACTCTGTTTGTCTGTCCCTCCTCCCTCCCCCAGGGCACACAGGAGCTGATCATCTCCGTGCCATCTCCTGACAGGAGCTGACTTGTTTCAGGTTCATTACCACCGGAGTTCTGCACTGCAGAGCTCTGCAGACAGATTTGGGCACAGCACCCAATCATCGAGAAGGAAAAGTCAGATCAGGTCAGGAGAGCATCATCCATGCTGGGAGCACTTCCAAGCAAACACCCAAAGCTGCTGCATTAGGAGCAGACAGGCCCCAAATCCAAATTTTGGAATGACTCCACCCAAGTTTAATTCCTTGGTCATGCATTCTGCAAGCATTAGCTCTGAGTGGGCTGGGGTTCTAACAGCTCCACGCTTGAAGCTTTGTGGACAAAACAAGGTTTAGGCAGCTCTTTTCAGAGTACAGATCATCACCTCCCACGGGTACCCTGCCAGGCCTGGGATGACCATCAGCCAGGCTCCAGGCGGGCAGACCCAGCAGGATCCCATCCAGGAGCAGAGTGAAGAGTGAAATGGTTGAGCTGCTACAAAAAATATAGAATCTCATTGCCATCCATCAGAGCAACAAGTGTTCTGCAGTCCTTTCCATCAAAAGAAGGGATTATTAGCCAGTAAGGGCATGGAACGAAAGCAACTTGTGTTCACAACTATGTTACCTAAAGAATGAAATAATACGACATAAAAAACAGGTATTTCATGTAGTAGTTGCATTAGTACACACTCTCAAGGAAGCCAAATGAAGTTTGACAACCTGCATACAGTTGTTTTCCACTTTCATGTGCTTGACTTCCCACCCGTGTGAAATACCTGTGTGAAATTAGATGTTGGAAGTAGTTACTGATAATCTCTCATGGAACAAACATGCTTAGGTGACAGGAAAAAAGCCTGTGCTGATCTGTAAATTTTACTTTCAGTGATTCGTTTCAAAAAGAGAACTCACAGGAGGGACCCAGAGAATACAGGCAGAATATAGCTGTGGAGTAGTAGGAGGTTTTAACACATCTTGCCTTATGCATTCCTGTCTTCAAGTTGCATAAAATAGTGATAGATTTAAAGTTTGGGATTTGAAACTTTCCCCTCCCAGTCTGACTCCATTGTCAATTTTTTTTTAAAGAGAGATTGGGATCAAGCGTTTCTTTGGCTCCTATTTCCACAGCCAATAAAAACTCCCCCCACCCCCAATCCATTTTTGCACAACTAATGCCTTCTCGATTGGCAAGAAGTGATTTTAGGCACAAAGAGGCTCTGGCATGAGAAACATGCCTTCCTACCTTGCCTGTGAGAACAGGTTGTACTTTAAAGCTACTGGCAACAAAAGTTCCCTATGCTGAGAACACCACCCAACATCACCTCAGAACAGCTTTGCTTAATTTTCAACACTCTCAAACGATGGCTGTGATCATTTTGGAAGAGTAACCCAGCTGCCATCAAGAGAAATGGAAACCAGCATCCCTTCTGAGAGTGAGGCCAGTGATTGCTGGGTTCCTGTGCAGCAGAACATTACCATCAAGCCTTCCCTGTTCAGAATGTTCTCATGCATCAACAGAAAAAAAACACCATCAATTCTACATAAATTCCTTCGCTGAAGCCAGCAGAAAAACGTCTGTGGAATTAAGGCAGATGAGGGCCTTCCCTCGCTTGGGCTTATCCCAACCCCACACACACTGAAGAGAGAAACAGAGCTCAGGAAAGATGAAATACTTCCTTGCCATCATCCCCCGTTGCTGTCCAAGCAACAGGACCCAGCATTTGAGAGCATCCCTGGGTATCCTGGGTGCTCAGAAAGCTCCTGCTGGAGCACAAAGCCACCCTGAGCTCGGCTCTGTCGCCGTCTCCGGGGTTTTGTGTGTGCCATGAGGACACCGGGCATGTGACGTGCGTGTTAAAACTTTCTGGCTCACCAGTCGAAGTTCAGATTCTTTCCCTGCAAAACACACTGCATGATCTCATCTGCAAGCAATCAGCCTGAGAAATCAGCTTGTTAAAGGAAGCTTCTAGGAAAGGAGAGATGTCTCTGGAGGGTTTGGGGGCCTATATAATTTTAACCACTTTGTTAAACCCCAGCTGCTCTTCTCCCCATTGGGGTCACACAACCAAGAATCCATTTCTCCTCCCACACAACTCCAGACAGGACACTTTGCCAACACCTAACTGCAGCATCCTTTTTGCATTCTCCACAGCCTGAAAACACTCACATTTTCAAGCAAAACTCATCTCAAGAAGGCACTGAAAGAGTGCAAGAACAAATTCAGAGCTGCAAGCTGAGCAGCATCCAGAAAAGCAATTCATTAAACATGCAACAGTGATCATCTCAATGTGTAAAACAGAATATTCCCCTAATTTCTGGATGTGCATTTCAGCATTTCCTCACAATTCTCACATGGACCCGAGACATGCACCAGAGGACAGAAATAACCAGCACAGCAGGAGCTCTGCAGAGGAGTAGGGAAACAAGCAATAAACTCCCTGGAACGCCAGCTTTGTCCTGAGACTGCTCAAAGTGACCTAACAGACTTTTACCTGAGTTTCTGGTGATGCTGCAGGAGCATCCAGGAGCCCTACGTTCCTCCCCGTGCTACAGCACCCCCAGAAGGCAGCACCTTTTAGCCCCCAGTGAAAACCCTGGGGAAGCAGCACTGCAGAGCCGAGGACAAAGTGCAGCATTTGCTTCCCAGACTGCACTCCCAGTTCGGCTGCCCAGGGCACTGTGGTGAGCAGAAGGAGCAGCACGAGTCCTGTGCTCACACACTCGGCCACATTTGCATCCCCTGAGCTCCCAGAAGCAGGACCACCGCTCCTGCACTCAGCGGGGAGGGAGGGAAGAGGAGAGCAGCATCCTGCCTCCTTCACTTCCTTCCATGCTGTCACACCCTGCCTCAGCTGCTCCCAGCAGCATCGCCCAGGCAACCCTTTCCCAGCTGCCCCTCGCTGGTCATTCAAGTGCTTTGAAAGACTTTCCTTAAAATTCTTGCATAGAAATCACTGTTTAACGTTCAGCACGGAACACAGGAGGGAGGGGGGAAAAAAAGCCAGCCTGTCTCTAACAAAGGAGATCCGGAGGACTGAGCCCTTGGCTCTTCCCAGCTGTGGATTATTCCCAGTGATTATTCACCACTTCCAGCACCTATTTTCTGTTCAACTTGCAGAAGTCACTGTTCTGAAACAAACAGAAGGCAGCAAAGATGGGGCAACACGCACTTCTTATCCTGAGAGCAGAGGAAAAAGTTAATCACGCCTGGCTCTCCCTCAATTTGTAAATTTGCAAAAGCTACTTTATGTAAGTAAAGTAACTTTTTTACAAAAGTTACTTTATTTAAGGATTACGAACACTTCAGCCTGTAGTTGTTGAAGCCACTGTGCAAATCAGGGTGAGGGACTTCGCCCTGGACCATGCAGGATCACAGTCCTGCTGCAACTTTTTTGGTCAGTGGTGGCAACTTCTAGCTCCAGATGACACTGTGAACCTCACAGCAATTTGAAATAACTGCCTTAAAAAAGCTTTATGCTTTCTGTGTCTTTAAGAAGCACATAGCTCTGACTGCAAACATTCATGCTAAACAAAATGTTATGAGTGGAAAAAAAAAAGTCTCTTTCAAGCTTTTTATTCCCCAGCCAAATTCCTAATTTTACCAGATTAAGAGCAGAAACCCCCCCTCACCCCACTCCCAAACTGATGTCCACTACTAACATCAAGGTACAGGACAACTGCCCCCAAATTCCTGGAAAACCACAGCTTCAGAAAATTCAAAGTATAAAGGGAGGGGGGCAATACTAAAGGGCTCAGCTGCTGGCTCCTCTGATGCAGCTTCTCAACCAAATCATGAAAGAAGAAGAAAAAGAAGACTTTCCAGCTCAAGTTCCAAGTCCTTTTTAAAAATCAGTTTATAACCACTAAAATAAACACAGTAAGAACAACTGTACAGTAACTGGGAACCTGCAAAAACAGCTGCAGTTTAAGAGCAGTTTAGGCAATGTCTGGCAAGCACCAGCAGATACAACAGCCCACGAGGATGGCAGCGTATTGGGGAATGAAACAGTGAATTCTACCCACAAGCTCATCGAGAAACTGCCTGAAGTTCACCCACGCTGGGCAGAAGCAGCTCTTCTGTGCTGTTTACTGCTACGGTGAGCATTTGCTTCCTGTCTCTCCCAAATTCCAATCTCTTCCTGGATGCCCAGGCTTCTCCCATGCCTCCATCTGCCCCGTGCTGCCTCAGCCCAGCCAAGAGTTTCCAAAAGCACCTGACACCGGGGTGGGCACACTGCTCCCCCCTTGGGCCTGTCACCCAAAAGCCTTCTGCTGGTCACCCAAAAGCCTTCTGCTTGTCCCCTCCACGGCACAGACCCCCACTGCACCCAACTTCCCCCAGGAACAGCCACCTTGAAGGGAAGGATGGGCAAGAAACCTGCAACAGGCAGACTACTCCAAAACACGGTGGCTCGGCTATTTCAGCTGCTCTAAGTCACTTTAGGACACCTCCAGAACAACAACAACCACAGCAGGTGGTGTGGAACAGCAGCACCAAGCAGCACCCCTGAAGGAAAGCCACCCATGGCCCTACTGCCATCTCACCTTTGGGCTCCAGCCAACAGAACTCCCCAGGGTTTGGACATTCTGCCTTTCTTTAGAACCGAAGATCCAATTCTCCACTCAGTGTTATCCAAGGACCTACCCCAAGCCACATGCTTTGAACATCCTCCTTCGCTGCAAAGCTGACAGTTTTCAATTACAGCCAGTTGGAGTTGTTCTTGGCTCTCCGTCCCTCACCACAGACCTGTGCTCTCCGTGGCTGGGCTTCTCAGTGTGCACATAAAGCAAATTCAGAAAAGATGCGACAAATAAAAGCCTTCCTGGACACTGGAATTGGAAAGACAAAAACTCCTAGGAAAGGCAAGGAGACAGCTCTGGGGGAGGAGGAGGTGACCTGGGCCATTTTCAGGGGAGGAAAAGGACAGGGAGCCTCAGGGTCTTGCTCTTGGAAGTTTTAAAGTTTTCAGGTTAAGTGGGACAAGGGGTAAAGCTTCTAAACTAAAAGAGGGGAGATGTAGATTAGATATGAGGGAGCAGTTTTTTGAAATGAGGCTGGTGAGGCCCTGGCACAGGGTGCCCAGAAAAGCTGAGGCTGCCCCACCCCTGGAACTGTCCAAGGCCAGGCTGGACAGGGCTTAGAGCAACCTGGCATCGTTAAAGATATCCCCACTCACTGCAGGAGGGGTGGACTAGAGGAGCTTTAAAGATCCTTTCCAACTCAAACTATTCAGTGGTTCTAAGACGCTGCAAATTTCAGTCTGCAGCCTGTGACCAACAGAAGGATAGAGATCATTTGCTCACAGCAAAAGAAAGCTCACACCACCTGACACCTGCCCAGGGGACAAGCACACACCTGGATAATAGATTTAAGGCTTCTTAAAACACAATTACTTTCCTAATTGCACACCAGAGGCCAGAACCCACAGGCTGAGCAAGCCACGAGCAGCACAGCAGCTAATTCACAGAGAGCTCCTCTTGATTTCCACAGCCCACATTACCCAGACATCAGACTGAATGGACATCGGAGCCTTTCTAATTTTATAGTCCACAGAGACAAGGCAGGAACGGCTGATGGAAGAGCAGCAAGGCCTCTCTGCCCACACACACCACTGCTGCTGGCTCCACAACTGCAGAACTGCTCTTGTACATTTTTTTAAAAGATTAGTCTTTTTTTTTTTTTAATGGAGTCAGCTGAAGAGAAAATGAAGAGCTCGGCATTTTAAACGAAAGCATCTCAAAATGCTCGTTTATCTTTCAGCCTCAAAAGAAGAGAAATAAAATGAAAGAAAATCTCAGTCATTCCCTCATAAGTTTTCCTTCTCTGCCTCCAACAAAACAAAGTGCCCTGAGCTCCACTTGATCACTTTTTCTTTTCTTTCCCCTTTGGCTTGCAACATTTCAGTTAGAGAAGCTGACACACAACAGTACCGGATTCTCATATTTTACCTTTTCCCAATCCTACCTCTCCATTAAAAAGGATTTAGAAGGCAGAGAAGCCAAAGGAACGTTGCATCCAGCACAAAAAAAAAAAAAAAAAGGATGGGGAAACACACCAACGAACAAGCAATGGCATAAACCAAAAAAGGCTACAATAAAAGTTTAAAAGCAAAGTTTTCCCACAAAAGTCGGCTTAAGGGGAAAAAAAATGGAAAGCTCTTTTATTCACAAGAGAAAGAAAACCCCAGGAAAATAAGCCATGAGGCAGCACGAGTGCCCAGCTCTCAGACTTGCGAGGAAGAACCAGATCCCGGGACCTGAGCCGAACAAACTCGGCCGCTCGGCACCGCGGTTTCGCTCCCACCTCGCACAGCCCCGGCAGCCGCTGGTGGGGCAGCGAGAACCAAACACCCCGGCGGGAAGGGCCGGAGCGGGGCAGGGGGACCCGCGGGGCCGGGGAGCCGAACCCCGGCGGGACCTCCCGGGCGGGCGCGGGGCCGCTCCCGGCGGGGCGGAGAGGCCGAACAAAGCCCCGGCGCTCGCTCTGCGGGGCTCCCGGGCACGTCCCTGCCGCGAGCACC
>VYZQ01059743.1:12569-35286 GCA_013400655.1 Mystacornis crossleyi
ATTCTGTTTTTCAGCTTCTTTCCCAATTTAGCACAGCCTACATTTCAGTAACCTTGATGAATTCCTGAGGGCTCTGATAAGAATAACTAAAGATGGTTTGGCTGGGGCAAACTCTGGGGGTTCAAATACATTACAACATGCAGCATGATCTGAAGTTAGGTGAATCCTACAACTAGATGTTAAGGTAGAAAATTCACAAATATATATGTGCTAAAAAACTCCATTTATTTTCAACACTATTGTTTTCTCAACTCTTAGTACAGTAACTTAGCAGCAGATAATTTTTGAAACAAGTGCAAGACTGTCCAAAAGGGTTGATAGGATTGATGCCCCTTCACAGCACAGCAGGATTAATCAGACACACTCCTGGTGGTGGGTTACTCTATTGAGCAGATGTTTGATTCCCTTACTGAAGGTTCTACTATAAAACATAGTGGTATAATCCCTGTTTAGATACTGGGAAGAAAATTAACTTTTAGCTTCTGCAGACTTACAAAGGGCCTCTATCTCCCACTGATTTCAAAACTGTCTTCTGCGAAGGTCAGCTCAACCCCATTGTTTCAGGAGGTGCCTTTAAACTAAATGAAAATGTTTGTCTGGCAAGCAGCTGATACAATCTACAATGCCTGTTAAAAAAGGGCAGCACAGGGAGGTGGCATTAGACCTTTTTATTACTGCAAGTCAGCTTTGGGAAAGGCAACCCCATCTCAGAGATCAAGATGCTGAGCTGAACTAGCCCCTGCTGGAGGCAGAATCCCTGCTGGGGGCTCTTCCGTGCCCCACCCTTGGTGCTACCTGCCCACTGCAGTCCCACCTGCCTGCCCCAACCAGGCAGGATGCCTGTCGTGGCTCCCTGAAGTGCAGGGCAGGCCTCTATGTCCTTGAAACCCAGAGAGGTTTTGCAGTCTGTAACTCATGATTTTGATCTTGTTTTTATTAATTTCCTAAATTCCTGATCCAAGCGATTTTCATCTTCTGTCTCTCTCTTGTGAGTTCAGCTGTTCAGTTCAGAAATGAGGCGTGGTCCTTTGGAAACTCAACCTTACAATTACCATTTGAGCGCATGGAGAATTATGTCACAGCATCACATTTGCTTGAAAAGAAACATATCCTGCAATAGATAGCTTGTTAGAACAACAAGATTAGTCTTTTTTTGTTACTTAAAAGGATGCTTTCATGTTGGTCAGGAACACCTCTGTTCATATTGATACAGATCTCTCTTTTTCTCCTGACTTTAATGAAAGGAGAATGAGGCATTTCAGATTTTATTACCACAGTCATTGTTGAAACGTGTATTAAATTAGAGATGTGCCAGTGCTGGGATTTTAACAATAATTCAGACAGCTATGGAACCACTACAGACACGTCAGTCTCCTCTCTGCTTAACATCTGCTTCAAATAAATCCATAGCAGATACTGGCTCACCAAATCCACAGTAAATCCTATGAACTTAAAATAAATACCTTCCTAAACCACCTCTTATTAATGATAGATATATATCAGTGTGGATATATTCATTAGAAACTAAATTTCTCAGACCAAGCACTGCTCACCATTACATAATTGTTATCTACAATAGTAGAGTGCCTTGATTTCTAAGCCACTTTTAAAAAAAAGAATTTATTTATTTATAGAGGAGGATGATAAATAAACAAACACAGCTGGAAAGCTTTTATTTTCCCGTTAAGGTAACAGCAGAGTTGGAATTTCTTTGGGTGTATATGAGAACATATGCACCCCTCACCACCTTTCCTAAGCCTAATTTTGGTTTTTGGGAGCAGACATCATAGTGTTTCACTAGCTCCTCCCTATCAAAAGTAGGATAAACCAAAATTTTAAATGTCAAATCACAACACATCTCTGGAAAGGAAACTGGGGAAGGGGGGAGGAAAATTTCACCTTGTAGCATCAGGAAGATGGTATTTAAGTTTATTTGATTTGCTGCTATTTACCAAATATTTTAACGGTGCTGCTCTCCTGTTCTTTATTATGTGTTTTGCGCACAGCATTTTCCTTGTTTCCTTTTCATGAGAATTAAACTCATGTGAGCAGTGCAAATGACCGAGGCATTTGATTCAGAAATTCACAAACAACTGCTCGAAGGTACAACACCAGAACATCCTTGTGTCCTACAGTAAAGGAAAAAACGTCAGAGCACTGTGGACAAACACAGGGAAGCAGAAGAGGTCATGAAAACTGATGATATCATAAATTCCTCCAAGCCACTGGGCAAACGGTCACAGACTCAGTAAGTGACACATGGCAGCACATTTGTCTGTGGTAGCAGCAGGAGTTCAGACAGGTCCCAAAATGCCGGTCCCTGAGGCAGCAAATCCCTGCTCAGAGCAGCACTGAGCTAAACGTGTTTGTACACATACAAACAAGTCATGCCTCTACGCCACCAGCTACTGGGGGAGACATGGAGAGAGGCCAGGCTACATTTGGGAAGGTAGATGGGCAGCTATCGGAAGAGATTCTGCTGTAGCTGCACTAAGGAAAATGTAAAGCACAACTTTGCCCCAACAGACCAGTTAGGATTTTGCTTTAGAATTTGCCTTCTGGCAAGCACCAGGGGTAATTATGGTTACCATGGGCTAGTAAATAGAACTACCCTCAAAAACATAAGGCCTGTTTTAAACCAAGTCTGTGCAGGGAGAAAGCTCCCTCGACTTGCACTGCCATTTGAATTCAGATATTTTTCCTGTCTGCATAATTTACTACACATTTTCAGTTTAAGTGTTTAATATGAATGTACACTTTTATACAGTTATCATAATAATTTGTAATCATCTGAGATTGATTTAGCCCCATTTTTTAAGCTGTGCTTTATATTCTACATCCTTGTAAAAGCTGGTGGCAAATTGCTGCAGTTAGAAAAATATGTTACCATAAATTTTGAGGCAGAGAAAAGAAGAGTTAGCAGCCATTCCCTGGTGTTATTAAACTTCACTTTTTTACCTGCTTTGAATATCACAAAAGTGCAGAACAAGTCATTTTGGTCAAGGGAAAGTTTATGACAACTGGGAGATCTGTAAGCACTTCAGTATCCTTTGCTCAGTTCTGCCCTGATGCCCAAGTGCTGTCCAGGTTCAAGTGTTTCACTGACTCAACTAACAATTATGGGCCTCTCCCTCATGAGGAAGGTGGTGAGATGTTAGAGATGCCCAAGAGGGATCAGACGGTGCAGGAGTCCCCCGGAGCAGGGCCATCACCCCAGGGGGCATTGACTGAGCTGTACCAAGCAGCCCAAACACAGCGCATGTTGATCTGGCTGTGTTGCTTCTCCTTCTTGCCCTGTGCCAGGCAAAGATACATCCAGTGCTGCCCACTGGCCTGAGCTATTCCAATGATTTTAGTTCTCTTGAGGGTTGGGTTCAAACTGTGCGATCCTCCAAGTATTTGGTATGCTCAGTGGAAATATTCAACCCTTATATTCCTTTTTTAAATAAAAATCGGGGGAGGGAAAGATTTTATTTTTTATAACATTCTGTCAAACCTAAACACATATGGGAACAAGACATCTTTCCAGAACAAAGTTTTCTTTAGGAAACTGCTCATACCTCAAAGGCCTGAACATGGGGAAGAAGACCCTCATACCAGGATGTTTGCCTGGGAGGAGGTAAGGCCAGTGTCCAATAGCCATCTAGACCCCACATCCTATGGGAGTAACCCAGCCACTAAACTGTTAACTCTTCTGGTATAGCTTCCATTTCCCAACAGAAACCTTTTAAATACCCTGGTTTCTTTCTGCTTGGAATGGAGAAGGTTTCTGAGACCATCAGTATTCCCATTCACTTCTTGTTGAAAATGCCCAGGAATAATTAAGAAGCCATAGCACTGAACTGGTCATCAAGTGGTGGTTTTTTTTTTTTTTTCCTTGTTTTGGTTTGAGATGTTTTTGTTTGGTTGAGGGTTTTGGGGGCTTTTTTTCGGTTGGTTGGTTGGTTGTTTTAAATTCTCACAAGTCTGTATAAAAAAACATGACTGCACTTTACAATCTAGACACATTTAAGGGACTGAAGCAGCACCAAAAGAGTAGAACACTGAAGAGCAAAGAAAGTCCTTCTTTCTCTGCTGTTAACATCCTGTGTCTAAACAAAGCAGGAAAAATGTAGGAGTAGCTTGGGAAAAAGAGCCAACATACTTCAAACATCTTGCACTTGCTCAGATTGGTGAGCCCTACTTAGTTAACACTTCCACAAGGTGTTAACCAGTTCCAAGGATAATAATTCTTATCTTCTGAACTGAGAAATGTTCCAGGGCTAATTTTTTCACCTTCTCCCATATAGCTCCACATCTTGCAAATTCAGGGGGAAGAAATGCATATAGCACATTATTGGCTTTTGCTGGGGTCATAGATTGATCCATATTGGGAGATGACAGGGACAGGATTTCCAGTTCTGTCTTTCGAGAAACATCTGCTAAAGGAACTGTTGAAGTCTTCATGCTAAAAATGGTACAAGACAGCTTTCCAATAATGCTTAGAATCATGAAAAAGAGGTAAAATACTTATATAAATAGTTTATTAACATAAAGCCAGAGTGCCTCTTCTCATTTTCTCAACTCCTTATCTCCTCAAATAGGGACCCTTGAAAAAAAATCATGCAAAGGCAGAAAGCAAGTGTAACTAAAAACACAGCAAAGTGATGAGTTATTTGAAAAAAAAAAATTGCAATCGCTAAATAACAGTCAATAGGCATACTCAAATATTCAAATTCTTCTGCTGCTGTTGTTTCTAAGAAACTCCTCTGCAAAAGGAAGAGCTCTCCTCAAAAGTAAAAAACCATTTTCCCGGGAATGCAACTGTGCAGGTAGCAAAGCTTATACATTTCATCTAATGGAATATGTTTTAATTATCCAACCTCACCCACAAACTAAATGCTCAAAATTATAATTTAGCAAGCTCACAAGAAGGCAGCCAGCTGAATTTCAGCTTTTTCTTTCCAAAACATAGGATGAAATATGATAAAACTGTCTGTAAATGCTCTTGGATTTCATACAGAAAGAATCAGGATTCATTAGGGGAAATTTTAAACACTCTAATGTAATCTTTTGGTGTTCTATAGGAAGATATTTTATGGAGGTCCTTAGACTAGCAGTATGATACGGAAAACTGCCATCATATAGGATCCCTCATTTCAACAAGAACTCTTCACCTCCTTCTGAGTTTGTCTATTTCTTTCCTCCACAACAATTAAGATGAAAATTTGAAGTAGTCTATTCTGATCACAATATAAGACAGTCATACTTTCTGATGCAGATTTATGTGTGTAATGTGTTTGTGCATATATATACATGAATAAATGTGCATATATGTACAGACAATTGTACAATTTGATCTGTGTGTGTACATACATATGTTTGTGCTTTTCAGTTTAGGTGAAGTGCAAACTGAAGAAGTTGGTAAGTCAAAGCACTGCACGTTCACATACAGTTTGCTTGCGGCTGCTAGGACAACACAGCCACAGTGGAACCTGTTTCTCTTTGGGACCCACCACATACAGGTCTGTGTGTTGCATGACTGAGGCCTGAGAACTCACATCCATGCCCTCAGCTGGGGCTCCAGACCCATCTGCTCAACCTCTGCCTTTTGGCCTGCTGGGGGTAGGTGTTTTGCAAAGGCTGCTGCTTTGGTCATTTCTGAAAGAAACTAAAAATAAAAATCACAGTAAGAGGGGAGACTTTATGAATCTGGATGTTTCATTGACCACAATACTTTATTTCATACTTGAAAAGAGGTAATTTAACTCCCCAAGTAGTATAGAGTGAGCAACATTTTAAGGGCATCATCCACAAAAGTATTAGGTGTTTCTAAAAATTTTGGACAATATTACCACCATTGCCCTCCTTCCAAACTGTTACTGAAAGATAACTTTCTACATGAGCCTAAATTGGCAAGTTTCTGCAAACAGCTTATGACCGATACAAAAGTCAAAAATAAGACAGTGTCTTCACAGCGAGCATCATTGTTCAGTGACTTTAATACAGCATAGCTTGGGTGGGTTGTGGGTGGGTGGGTCTAATTCAGTTCATGCTTGGACCCAATTCATGAAGAACATGGTACATGGCAACTGTCCAATTTTACAGTGCTAGGCTCAGAGTAAAACAAGCTGTGGACTAGCACTATACAGCTCTGCTGCTTCTTACTGGGAGCAAACCCACAATTTTTGACCTTAATTTACTCTGTAGTGTCCAGTCAGATCCTCTGTGTCAACACTAGACTATTTTGAACATTATTTCTACTTGTCTGAAACTTTCTTTTGTTGTCTGGACCACATCTAGATCTGCAAGGGAATGCTTTGCACTATGAGATAGAGGTTTAGGGTCTAGAATCAAGCCATAACAATACAACTGTCACAGAGCTGTTTTATTTTTGGTTTTATTCTTTTCTTTTTTTTTTTTTTTTGACTGAATTTTACACTTGATGGCAAAGGGGTTAAGGAAAATGACAGCTGCCAGACTGAAATATCTGCTATTGTGCCATGATAATAAACACTGCAGTCAGTCATTTCACCCCCACCACAGTCAGCCCTAGGGACTGCATTTATCAGGATCCAAAAATGAACACCTTAAGATGTAGTAGACACAAGATTAATTTTGGCAAATGCGTATATAAAATACTCCCTTCAGTCTGCAAAGATGGGTCACTCACTCCAACACCAAGCAGCTGAGACAATACAGCACATACTTCATTTCATTTATTTGTTTCTTATCTCAGTGTGGGAGGTCGCCTTGCACTGCTACTTGCAGTGCCCATACAGACACCATCACTATTCTACAGGAATTACCTAGAAACTCTACACCTTGTACATGCATTTAAATGAGACTTATTAAGGCTCAGGACACAGCACCAGTTGGGATTGTTCTTGTTGACATAATTGCCAAAATCTTAATTTCCTGAGTTTTCTGCCTCAGTAACGGTTCCTGCTCCAAATGAAGGAGTGACATCAATTATCCAAGTGCCCGACCTTCTTCCCCTCAACAGTCTTGTGCTGCAGATGGTGCCAATGGCCTGGCATATGCAAAATCCAGTATACGACTCTGAAAGAGTGCCAAGGCAGAAGAAAGCTCATCTATAAGTGGCAGAGCTCTCTGGAGGTCTTTGCCCATTTACAGCATGTCTGACCTCAGACAGGGCTATCAGCTACCCACTTCTACAGGAGCTGTGCATGCAGGTCTTCGTACCTCATTGCCTGAATAACTTGGAAAGTCCAGACAGACTGCCTGAAAATACAATTCCAGATGGAGAATCAGGCACATGGCCTGAAACAAGCGTTAACTTGATGTAGCCTTCATTTTCTCAAAGTGCTTTGGAATGATTTCTTGAGCAAAAAATGTACAGAAATTGCCATCAAGGTAACATCACAATTACTATTTCATTTTAATTTGTCAGTAGCTTACTCCTTCAAATATTTAGAACTTTTGAGTATACTCAACTAACAGTTTTCTGTTGGGCACTGCAGTTACAAATTGCAGTGCTTGGCACACCAAAGCCCAGTGCAATTTCCCTGATACTGATAACTGATAACATGGGAGCGAAATTAAAAGGGTGAAATATTCCTGAGAGTCTCCAAGTTACTCATATCCCTTTGCAAGGCTCAGTACTGCTAATTCTATTTTCCTTCAGATATTCACATATTTTCCTGAACACAGACAGAGTTGAAGAGTGCTGCACAGCTCATAAAACATTAAAAAACACAGTCTTTCAAGAAGGGAGGAGTCATCTAATAGCATCCTTCTCCCTTTTGATATATCTTCATCAGCACCAACTTTACCTGATAGAAATTGTGAGACCTGTACTGTGGGAATGTTCTTCAGTGGCCAAGTCTCAGTCGCTTTTGGCTGAATCTCGTGATAATCACAAATAGTCAGTACAGAGCAAATACTGATAACACAATAGAAAGGGAAAAATACATAACCTACAGAGACTTTGTAGCTACTGTCACCAACAGACAGTGTTAAGGCTTGGGAAAAACTCAGAAGAATGGGAGAAAAAAGTATGTTACTGTTCCCAGCACTACTTTTTACTTATGTGTAATGCTGGGAAGCTCACTTCAAAAAATTTCTGTAGGACAGACACCAAAATAAACTTCTGCAAAATGTCTGTGGAGAGCTTCCAACTATAAAATATAAACATACCTTAAAAACAATATTCTCCCTACCATGAAAGATGCTAAAGAATACATACATTTCTTCCAATTTTTTTTTTTTAGGTATACAGTTATACAAAGTAAGATCTTGCTCTCTGGAGAAAGATTTTTCAGGATCAGTGAACATGTACTGGTCACAATGCTTTTACTGATTTAAAATTGCAGTAACAACTCTTCCTCTTTAGTTAAATTTGAAAAGAAAAAGTTTTTAGTGATTCTGACAAGATAGCATCATTCCCATTTTGCTTTCTGTTCTGCTAAATTAAGCCTCCACACTCATCAGAGTTCTGTGGGCTGAGTTCCTGGTTATATTTCAGTGTCATATTCCAGATTTACATGTTTTAAGCAGCAGCAGTAGGTTCTCCAATTAAAAAAAAAAATATATTTGTGGAGACAGACAACAACAGGACAGCCACCGTATGGGCAACATAATACATTTAACAGTTATAGTACTTAACATTAATGATATTGTTGACTGATAACAAATATACTATGCTTTAACTGATAAGAACAGATAAAACCACTCTTCTGTCAAATTAAACTTTGGCAAATGAGTCCATCAGCCCTTTCAAAACACAGCTTAGGAAGATTAAAGTTCATGTTCCAGATGGCCCAAAAATAACCACTAAAAGCTTCCAGCTATGCTTGAATTAAGAAGCCACTATATACATCCACAAATTTGACATACTATAAATTAAGCATACAGTGATGGGGAATGGGAAAAATGAGAAAATGAAGACAAAATTGGGAATGTCCCTTTGGCTTTAGATACCTGCTTTAGACACCCAAAACATGAGGATAATTCCCCATGGCATCTTTTATTATCAGGAAAACAGGAATCAGTCCTACCACTTTCTGTTTTCTGGAGGAATCCATTCTGTGCTCTCTTCAGAATCCATCTGGTCTGGTCACTTCATCAAACACTTAAATGTGAACAGCACAAATGATGCCCGAAGATTTACAAGAACCATCACTAACAATGATAATTTCAGATCATTAAATGAATTACTGGTGGCTGTTAAGGGCATTTAAGCAAATAGGTTTGTTATGGCATCCCATTACTCTGCTTTGCACTACTTGAGTAGGGGACACTAAATCCCCAAGGAAATTTTTTCCTTCTTTTTCCCTAAATAACTGAAAAGATCAGATGAATGTAACATGATTATTAAAGGAATTTTCAGAGATCTGGCAAGGGGATGGAGATCACAAGAGTCTATTACAAGCAGTCTTACAAGTTTTCCATTCCAATTCATGAACCAAAGCTGTTAATTTTTGCCCTGATTAGCTCAATTGCCACAGATCTACCATTCAGATTGAGGAGAGAGAGAAATTAGGTGTATGTATTTTATAAAACTGCAAAGATAGAATAAACAAGTGCAACAATTTAGTATGCCCTACTATTTAAACCACAAAATATACCTAGCAGAATAGAAAGATAATTACACAAATGAAATAGGACGTGCATTTCTACAGTTGTGGTACGAAGTAATCACCAGGGATAAAGATTAATACCTAAACTGCAGATACAAACTTTATCCTGAGCTACATCCCCGATACATTTCTCTGCAAGCCTACACCTGATGGTCACCCACATAATGGTTGAAAAACCAGGTATCAGTGGTCTGACTCCATCTGGACCAAGGCTTCTTTATTTGCACAGATAACAGGCAAGTCTTCCCAAGGCCTGCATAAAACAATGGCAGCTGATCAGGAAATACACACTTTCAAACTTAAAAAAACAACTCATTTTCTCCTTAGAAGAAAATAAAATGAGGAAAAGCAATCAGAAAATTATCGAAAGAGAGACATACTACATTTTGAACATTTTGAATAGTAATTTGGAGAGTATTTAAAAGTAATATTCTCATATTTTGAAAAAAAAAAAAGCTTGGGTAAAGAACTTTCATGAAAGAAACATTTAAAACAGCCTTAAAAACAAAGTCTTAAAAACAAAGTCCCATTCCAACATATGTCAAGGAAAAGACAACTAGGGAAGATATTAGTTGCAAACAACTCCTGTGAGGAAGCCAGGGATTCATGAAGATTCATCTTTCTACAGGGAGAAGATAAAAAACAAGCTGAGAAAGTCAAGCACAGTAAACTGCTAAATTAGAAAAGTATTTATTCATGTGTCTGGTCTGAATGAAAAAAGGGATGAAACAGCAAGTGAAGACAAAGCACCAAACCACAGACATTTCTGACTATGTAAAGCCTGCAACATAACATTCGTTTCTTATCATGAAGTCCAGAATAACTTAGTAAGAATACGAAAACTTTACCACAAAACCTGATAGACATTTTAGGGTAGAGCACAAATAGAAACAGGATTTGATCTGGTCACATTGTCATGCTTTTGGTTCAGACTTCCTGATGAGTCAAACCAGCATGTTTTAACAACTTGGGATACTTAAATACTTCCAATTTGGAAATCATACTGTAGACTAAGGTGACACAAATATTGAAGTGAGCTGGGAGACAGAATTAAGTGACCAGAGACCTCAGAGCTGGTACAGGTGTGCCTGTGGGATTAGCTCTTCATATGTACTGTTTTTTACAGGTATAGTCAACACAGCAAAGAGCAATTTGGGAGAATTTGTTAATGAATCACATTATTTCTTCTTTAACAAAAACTAAAAGAATGTTTCCCTGTTCATGAGCACCCTGCAAAACAACATCATGCTGCCAAGCTCTTCCCTTTAGAACTATCACTGATGAGACTTTCAGACTGAGGAAGAATATGAGCATAAGGGACAAAGCTGAAAGCATTCTTTTTCCAAGGTAAGAGATTCTTTCTCCATGGTCTTAAATAGCATTCCGAACATAGAGACTGAAAAACAAAATGGTACCAAAAATTTGCTCAGATTAACAGATGATTTTGCCACTGCTTCCTTGTGCAAAGCATTTGGGGTAAATAAGCCTTCCACCACCCTACTAAGGAAACTGCAGCAGACCATGGTTCTATTTCTTCTGCTTTGAACATTACATTAGACAGCCAACAGAAAACCAGCAGTAAAATGGATTGTGCTGTGTTTTGAAAAGCTTTTATGTTGCCATCAGAAAAAAATCCCATTTTAAGGAAGGCAACCACTAAGGCACTTATAAAAGTGTAAAGAGATGAGAACAACATGCAAAACAAAGGTTTAAAGCCCCCAAATTAGTTATCCTAAGAATAAGAAAAGTAAGTATGTTTCCTTTTTGAGGCATTAGAGGATTTTCCTGTGACAGCCAGGATTCCTATTTCTCCTTTCAGAAGTGCAAAATTGACACCATGAAAAGAACAGCAGTGGACTTCAAATCTAAAAAGAAAGAGAACATTGCTTCCAGCGGTTCGCACTCATAATCTGTGAAATTTATGGCTTGAGAAGACAGCATTGAAATTAGCCATTCCTTCTTTAAATTGAGCTCAGGGTTCTAGGGCCTATGTAACAACTTTATGCTTTTTAATATTAAAATACAGGAAATCAAAAACTGTAGATGAAGACATCACAAGAACAAAAGTTTTAAGCCTTTTTTCTCCTTGATTTATAAGGATTAGTCTTTGGCAAAACCAACACTGATCACAAGTGGAAGATTTTTTCTTTTTTCTGCAAACCTTTCTTTTTCCTGCAAACCTTTCTTTTTCCCTACTGTGACATTATATTCCTACATTTTGTTGTTTACAAAAAAAAAAATAAACCCAAGACCAAAAAAGAAAGAGAAAAAAACTCCACAAGACCAAAAGAGATAAAATGAGAAGGTATTAAACCTTTACATGTCACAACTGAAATGCACATGGTTCCATGACCTAGCAACATCATAGCTGGGGAGCAGAATGACCGTTTTTACTGGGCACTGACAAACTGCATTTGCTAAATTAGCCAAGGCTTTTGAATCTAGATAGCTTTGAAAGAAGAAATTAATTCAGTCTGATGACAAAAAAGGTGAAGCAATTTCCTAGCTCTACACAGCCTATTATTGCTAAATTTTGACTGAATTCTCAGTTGCAATGTAAAAAATATAAGCAAAACCCCCACTGCTATCACAGCTGCCAATTAAAATTTCAGAAATCAGAAGGTTTTGCTTAGTTTCAAACACAATTTGTATATCCATAATGAGTATAAGTAGAACTTCTAATACATTTTTTCTTAAATAATGTAGTGGAAGACAGGGAAATACGGATCTGGTTTTAATGAAAAAACTTAATGATGAAATGTCCTGGTTTGNAGTCCCACTCCCTCCAAACGCCAGGAGAGCAATGAATCTCAAGCACTCTACCCCACCTCTTTTTTTTCCAGTTCTAAATCTCCAGATGTCTCTGCTCCCCCACCTGAGAAGACGCCACCAAGACCAAAAAAAAGGACAATTGGGCCCCTCCCTTGTGGCTGGCTAGGTCCTTTGTTTTTCTTAAGTACCCCAGCAATCGCCCCTTAACATGGGGAAAAAATTCCTTTGAGAGGAGAAAAGAACACATGCACACACAAAAAGAAAACCTTCTCAACCCCCAACATGAAACCATAGCTATACTATCACCTCAGTCAGAAAGCAAGAGATATTGAAGTATACCTAGTCATAGGAGAGAAAAAATATAAGTAAAGAAAGAACACAGAAAGAAAAAGGGCAAACTGAAACTTTCCTTGCAGTTTTTAAGTAAGACTGTGACAGCATTGTGACAAAATAAAAAAAACTGAGGAAAAAAAAAAAAAGGCAGCTCAGCAAAATTGTGGATCATTCCACTGCAAGATACCATGGAGTTTACTCTTCCACATCTGACTGGAAGATGTTTGGCCGGTACAAACACATGGAAGGAAAACACCAGAACAGTGAACATAAAATATCCACCCAAAAGTGATAGCCCCAGCTCGTTACTGTACATATTAATAAGAGATAATTGTTGTATACCCACATGGTGTATATGTGATTTTGTCTTTGCACAACAGAAGATGCCTTTACAGGAGAGACCCCAGGAGCTGAGTGCTACAGCAAATGGAGTAGGAAGCTGTGATATAAATAAGAAATTAAATTAGTTTATTATCTTCAACAGTTGTCTTAGCAGTCTCTTTTGTATTCTACTCTTGATTTTAGGTGCTTTGTACAAACAGCATCGTGATGGTGGTCCAAGCCTGTGAAAGGTGGTGTTGAGCCTGGTACCAAGGACATTTGCATACAAGTACAAGTACATTTAGCCACTAGATTTACTCTAGCTAACGCTTATGCAACACAACTTGGTTTCTATTATCAGAAATTGAAATGAACCTCCCCCTTACTCCCTCCCCCAAACGGTAGCGGGTTATTAAAAATGAAAAAATTATCACTGAGTAACAAACCTATTAACCTTAGTGAGTCGTATAGTCCCTAGACAATCATCAACAATCATCAACACCTCAAAAATTCTAGTTTTCCTGGTGGTTGGATATTGAATGAGTAGAAGCTGAAGGAGAAAAGCTAGCAGTGATCAACCTTTAGATGACGTCTAAGACATTTTCCCCATAAACATAGTATGGAGAGTATCTTTTTACCTCTTAAGGCCTTTCTGACTTGCTCCACAGTTGGTTTCTGTATCCAAAGTTGCTTTTTCTAAGAATAAAAAAGAAAAAAAAGCTCATGTACGTCAACATACATGGTTTGCAAAATGTTATCTATTCACAAAATTGTCAGTTGCAGCAGGGTATTTTCTAAGTCTTTATCAGTGACAGTGAAATTCAGCTATAAATGAACTAAGAAATATCTACAGATCTGGACACCTTCCAAGGAATAAGGTAGAAAAACAAAACTCACAAGCCCTAAGAATTCACGGTTTGGGAGCAGTTGTACCTTTCTCCTCTTGTGGTAAAACACCTAAAGGAAGGCAGACATTGCTCTTCTATTCAGGGCTCGCTATCTCAGGAAGAGAGTCATGGTCTCCTGAAAGCTACTTCAACCTTGGACTGACCTTCTTGACCGCACAATGGCACCAGTGGAATATCATTGTGATGCCTTTTGCTCCCCCATGCACATCTACAAATATTTGAGAAAAAAATCTAGCGTAAGTTGACAAATAAACACAAGAAAATTGTCCACTCTTTTGTCTAAACAATTTGCTTCTTTAATCTGAGGGTGATTAGACCTTCTAGGTCTTCTGTTTGGGACTGGGGAGGATTGTTTTTCTTTTGGTCAGGAAAGGGAGTAAAAGAGTGTTATTGTTTCCCTGTTTTCTAGGTCAGGCAAAGAAGCACTGCAATTGCTGTGGTTAACTCCTGTCTCAAGCTGGTTTATTTTAGGTATGCCAAGAGAGCAGGGGCAGTCCCATGTAATTAAGCAAAGAAACTGGCAGTCCTTTGGACCAAATTTACCGCTTCTTCACATCTACTGGCTGGTTAAAGAAAGCTTTCAGAACTCGCATCTTCTCTCTATCTCCTGCGTGCTGTTATCCTCAGCATTCTTTTCTCAACTGCACCCCTCTGCAAGTCCTTTAGTGAGAAGGCAGCACTGAGAGGTTTTTTGTTTTTTCAAAAGAACAAGCCCAGCTGCTCTCCCAGGCCATTAGGGAGCCCTTTTGCCTTGCTGCAGTATTCAAGTTTACCAATTCATAAGGCTAAAGCAGAAGAAAAGCTTCTAGTTTAAAAAGGAATAGCTGTTGCCATAGCATTTCTCCTGAAAACATACCTTGTGTGTAGAAATCCTGGAAAAAAAATCTGAACTTTCCTAGTAAAAAATTACCTGGATCATGAGAAACCCTGTGATAGGGTCTGTATTAACAGGGTTCTGGTGGGCTGGAAAACAGCCCCTCACAAGAAGTAAAAGAGGTAAGCTTACAGTTGGCTCTGAGGTTATCATGAAGCTTTTAACACTAAAGTGTTAATTAACTCTAGCTCAGGGTATTAGTCCCACCTGCAGAATGTTCCAAAGTAGATGGTACCTCACTAGTTTCACTCTGAGTGTTCAAGGATTAGAGAATTATATCGTTATTAAGAACCATGAGTTGCTCTGACTGCAGGGCTCACTTCAGGGAGGTATTAACAGATAACAAAATTATCTGTGGCAGGCCTAGCTTTTTCTTCTTTTTGTTAAGTGCTTCCTTAAGAACTATACAAATAAAGTGCCAAGACACACTTCTCTCATTCAACACCTTAAGTTGTCAGAGAGCACAGTAGCCAGACAACTGATAACCTCTGGCTAGCTCTTCCCATCAACTGCTTTTCACAATTAAAAAGGCCCACTACACACCACTTGAAAAAAAGCAATCAAAACCAAAACCAACCAACCAAAAAACCCCCAACCACAACCAAAAAAACCCAACCAACCAAACAGGAAAAAACAAAACAAAACAAAACAAAAACAAACAAAACCCCCAAACCAAACAAAAAACACAAACAAAAAACCCCAGAGGAAAATAACATACAACTAGGAAATTTTGACCCTTTTTTCTGACATATTTTCAACCTCTAATGAGGTCAGACTATGAATACATTTAACTTGATCTCCTTAAGTGACTGCTTATCAGGAAAACACTAAAGAAAAATATTCAGAGAACAAAATTATTCAATCCTTCATCATTTTGATTGCACTCACAGTTTGTTTTGAGATAACAGGTAACATAAAATCCCTGTATTTTTTTTCCTGCAGCTTCCTACTTTATCAACCAATGGCGTCAATATTTTATACATATATTTTAACTCTACAGCAACATCAACAGTTGCCTATTAATTTGGCAGATAAATCCTTACCGAAGAAAGACTTTCACTTTTCACTGTTGTTTGTAGGAAGTCTGCTTCTTCTTTCATAAATTGGCGGTGTAACCACTGATACAGTAGTTACGAACCATCAGCCACTGAAAAACAAACATCCTGTTGTTTCAGTTCTTTCATGTTCCTTTGGTGTTCATACAAAGAAGTCAGAGCAGCAAAATGAGAAATACTGAAACAGCAGCAGAACTGCTAAAGAACTGAGGTCTCTACTTTTTCCTCTTAGAATAACAATGATATTGTTAATGTAGTTCCTCTCCAATAATAAAGTCGAAACTATTATTACCAGTTGTAATCTCAGAAATCTGTACTGAAGTACAGATTACAACCTTTGAATAATTTCAATCTTTCATAAATATTTTTACCTTTTTAAACTTTGTTTAAAAATATTATTACAGAACATTTGATCTTTGCCCTTTAACCTTCAATGCTGCAAGAGAAATGGTTTTCTTAAGTAACTAAGTAAAATATGGTGTTGGACAATGTGAAACTCATGAAAAAGAAGTTTCAGACCATATTTTTAATTTTATTTTCTTCCTGTTTGTGCTAGTCCACTTCTCTTTTTTTTCTCTAATAGGGGAAATCCTTGTCAAATTATTTTTACCTAGTTGCTTAAATCTTGTGTAATATAAACCACACAATTTTGATTTTAATTTGTGTCCAGTCTCTTCATGCAGAGACTTGGTTGCATAGCTCTGGTTTTTTGGTAGGCCAAGTCACAGCACAGTTCTTACAATGATCACCACACTTATCTTTCAAAAAACCCCAGTGCTTTAATGTGAACAGAACAACCTCAGATCATCACGGATTTTTGTCCTTTTCTGAGGTGTGTGAGTGAGGGAGTCTTGGGAAGTTTAAGAGAGGATCTAAGCAACACTGTGTTGTCAGCTTCACAGAGCCAAAACAGTTAGTCAGCTACTTCTGATTTTCCAAATGCCCGATTAGTGCATCTTCAACTGTTTCCTAGTGTTTTCTGCAAGTAGCCTTCATGCGTTCATATACACAGGCCACCATCTTCCAACAAAGGTGCCTGGACTCTGACACCTTGAACACTGAGAAAAAACTGCTGCTCATGAGAAATCTGCAGCTTTAGCAAGAGAGCAAACAAGTATCATCTGCCCATGCTATACTCTGTACTCCTCGCTTTGACAGCTTTCTAGGAAAACCTCTCCCTGCCTTCCTAGGCTTCTTTGCTGACCTCTAGTTCATCAAATTTTTACCGTACATTGTGTTCCATGTTGCAAAGAATAAATAAGAAGAAAGCAGAAGCATTATAGCTCACTGCATTTCTTTATGTGCAAAGCTGAAGAACATTTCTACAGAACAGACTTGAGGCCTGATTCAGCCTCAAGTACCTTCAGGTACTTAATTTCATCTAAGAAATGCACATTCCCATCATTTCCAATTTCACAGAAGAAAAAAAATAAAACGAAACAACTTAATCTCTGGTCATTTATACAACAAAGTAAAAACTTTGAGAAATTAGGCAAACAGAAAGGTATAGTGTAATGCAAAACAGTCTTCTGGAGCAAAAGAGAGAAGAATGTTAGAAACATTCTCGTTCAATGAAAAAAGGGACAATAGCACTAGAAAGATTGCAGTCTGAATACTGAGAAATGTCCATGACCCCAATAGGAGTTTTCTACTATCAATTTTTATCATTCAAGTGTTTCAAGCTTCTTCATAATAGAACTGTCCAAGTTCTACAGTTGACATGACAAGTAGCTTTGCAGGTGTTGGCATAACACCTGGTATATTCTTTAACTTCCTTTTCTCATCTAAACACATCTTTTCAAGTATGCGATGTCTTCACAAAAAGAGCAAAACAATGCTCCTTTCAGACACAGAGAAAGCAGCAACCCTTGAGATACTTCTCAAATATAGCTGGGGTTCTTGGAGTCCACAGGGATGCACTCAGGGTAATGAGTTCTGCTGGGAAATACAATCATTTTAACAGCCCCAGAAAGGCTTTGCAAGTTCATGCTGGCTTTTACGCAGGCAGATTATATGTTTTTAATTTATAGTGGTTTTACTGTGGTTCTTCAGCAGAGAACGCCCTTCCCCACCATCCAGCATGTTTGTGTATCCGTGCTTAAACTACATTTCCAAACGGGTGTGATATTAATTGCCATAGGACTACTGAATTGATGGCACGGGAAATTAAGTGACCTGGAAAACTAAACAACCTTTTCCACTAATTTTTACTGTAGCGGCTTATTTAAACTGTTTCGCATATCACAAATCATATCATTTCCCACCAGAGAACATAAAGCATTCCACATGCCAAAGAACTTAGGTTTAAAAAGGAAAGAAATTTTAGATTCATCATCTATACCTAAGATTTCCAGCCACTGTCCCTTAAATTTTAAGACTCTGTGACTGAGTGCATGTACCTCAAATGCTGGTGATTGTCAGAATTTAAAAGCTTGCACCTTTATTGTTTTCTCTGCAGACACCGTGACTGTGGCTGATTTAACTGTGCTGACCTCCCAGCTGTGACAACTGCCTGTGCCACTGTCACCTGCTAATAACAGTCGTATATTTAGCTGCATCCCCTAACTGCCTGCTGGTGGGAGATGTCTAATAAGTCATTCAGCCTGGATTTAGGCAAGACATCAGAGATTTTGTGTCCTAATAACATTCCCTTAAGCCATCCACCTTCTTTGCCTTTTAAGTTGTTTACTAACGAAGATAAATGAGCTTGCCTAGGCAGGACAATGACAGTAGCTGGCAGACACATTGCTCACATAGCTGACCCTATTCAATTTTAAAATAAAATAAATTTATGCTGTTTTGTTTTATGTATGACTTATTAAATTACTGATATGGAACTTGTCTGCCCCAGATTGCAGGGCACCGCTAATGCATTAAGCTGCAGACACTACGTAGCCTTAAAAAAAACCAAACAAAAAAGGTTTACATTAAAATTAACATGAAAAAGAGACAGGTTCAGATGGAATGAGAGATGAGGGGAGAAATATAAAAAAAGTCTTGTCTAATTGCCTTCCGGGAACCCAATATGCTATCACTGCCATGATTTACAAAGCAGCTGATGACTGGGAAAGACAGCTATGACACATTAAAGCTATTCATTCAGAAAGTGGAATCACAATGCTTCAGAAATTTCTGTATCTAAATAGTTTTTGTTTAACTTCCATGACTAGATGAACTCAGAAACATCCTGTGAAAACATTATAGTTATTGCTGATTTGAAAAAGACCCATAAAAACTATTAGCTTGAGACTAAACATTTTTCAGCTAAAATTAGGAATTTAGAAAATCATAGAGTCCTATCATAGAAAGGCTTGGGTTTGAAGGGATCTTAAAGTCATCCAGTTCCCAATTCCCTGTCACAGGCAGGGATGCCACCCACTAGACCAAGCTGCTCAGGGCCTCATCCAATCTGGTCTTGAATGTTTCCAGGGATGGGACATCCACAACGTCGGACAACCAGTTCCACTCTCTCACTTCTCTCACAGTTAAGAGCTTCTTCCTAGAATCTAATCTAAATCTTGTCTTTAGGTTTAAAACAATTCCCTCTTGTCCTATCACTGTCTGCCCATAAAAAAAATTGCTCTTTTTCTAAAAGCTTTTTAAGTACCAAAAGGCTGCTCTAAGCTCTCCTCAGAGCCTCTTCTCCACAGCTGAACAGTCACAACTTTCTCAGCCTATCTTCACAGGAGAGATGTTCCAGCCCTCTCATCATCTTCATGGCCCTCTTCTGGCACTCTCTCCAGCAGGTCCATATCCTTCCTGTGCTGGGGACCCAAAGCTGGATGCAGTTCTCCAAGTGAGGTCTCATGAGGAGAGAGCAGAGGGGCAGAATCCTCTCCCTCACCCTGCTGTCCATGGTGCTTTGAATGCAGCCCAGAATGTGTTTGGCCTTCTTGGCTTCAAGCACACATTGTTGGCTCAGGTCCAGCTTTTCATCCAGGAGAACCCCCAGGTCCTCCTCTGCAGGGCTGTTCTCAAATGAGTTCATCTCTCAGTCTGTGCTCATGTCTGGGGCTGCCCTGACCCAGGTGCAGCACCTTGCACTTGGACTTGTTGAACTTCGTAAGAGCCTTGAGTTCTGTTTGCTCTTTCTTGTGAAAGGTGTAACATGCTGCTCTTAGGGTCATAGAAAGAGACCTTGCAAACTTACACGCAACCACTATTCTAATCCAATTCATGGGGAGCTGACAAATAATAATTAGTGTGTGCTCACAAAACAACCCTAAAACTATTTATCATCTCACTTCAAGTTGGGGTGGACATTTGGTCCGGTCCTTATCACCATAGATCTTGTGCCTTTCTTTACAGCAGCTCTGAAAAGAGAAGGTCAGAACACACTCAGGGAAGGTCTATGTGACACAAAGATTCATTCAGGATAAACTGTGCAAAATAACAAAGTGAAAAAAAGCCTTGTCAGAAAACCCTTGAAAAATACCAGCATCCAGAACACATAAAGGCACAAAACATGGGCTTTTCTGAATTCTTCAAGGCTTTTTTCTGCATTTATAATAGAAACCAATGAATGCCATTGTTGATTACATTATAAGAGAGTGTTCTGTAATAATGAAATTAGAGAGAATAAGAAATAAAACCTCGATTGCTCAGTCTATCAAGTAATTTTCATCCCTTTAAGACCAGCTAAGAAGCATGAGCCATCCCATTTGCCTGGATGCAATAACTCAGTTTTTGCCTGGCATCTCCTTAACAGTAGACAAAATGGCAACCAGGCAGAAAAATAATATGTGGAAAATCAAGCACATTACTTGTAATAATTTTTAAAATTATGTTCTACATGTATTTGGCCAGGTCAGCTAGCAGCCAGTCTCAGTGAAAATCCCCTCTTTCCGTGTAACCAAAAGGATATTTCATTCTTTAGTCTTCAGATATTTGTTTGATTTGTTGTGGGTTTTTTCATAAAGTAAGCCCTAGTTACACATCAGGTTCTGCTCCAGACTTCCCATACTCCCCAAATTTATTCCCTCTCCTGGGATTTCATTGTGTGCACAGACACTCTGATGCATGAAATCATCTCCATTGTTCTTCATATTCCGCTAGCAAGAACACAGAATGTTGATAAATAACTAACATATTGCATGGATAAAATACAAATAACCATACTAGTCAGAAAAATTAACGTGGCCTGCGGTGCTAATCCTAGCCAGTGACTGCTGTCACCTCGATCCCTACCAGTTTCAGGGTAGCTTCTTAAAGCAGCACTTGAAAAACACTGTAGGTACAACACAACAACGGAATTTTGTGCTGGACAAGTCTGAATAGAGTCAGGGAACTGCCAAGACACTCTGCAGTTTCTCCATTTCCTAACAGCAAACATGTGAATAAGTCTCTTAATCCCATTTTCCCATCACTGGCCTTGTAAGTACATTGCAAAAACCATGTAGAGAGGTCCTAGATGCTTCTGCTAAAGGCAACTATAGAAGTTCAAGCAGTCAGATTTTACAGGGCAAGATGAGACAGTTGGACAACTTCATGCTGGAGAAAGACAATGAATTCTGCTGCATGAGTGACCAGAGAGTCAGGGCTCAAGTGTACCCTGGGGCTCTAAGCAAAAATCACAGTCAAAATCTGCAACGTGACCCCAATCACAGTCACAAAATACACAAAAGTCAAAAAGGTTGATAGCTTGCAACAAGAACCTAACTAAAATTACAGGGACAGGACTTCAGCATGAGCACAAGGATGAAAATCTAAAACATAATGGCAAGATGTTTTTTCCACATGTAATGATATCCAGTAATACATGATTTAGCTACACCACATTGTGCTCAGTTAAAAGAGAAAACTTTTTTTCAAAATGATGGATAATTTTAAAAATTCAGTTGCATATTTTTAAACAAAAAACTGAACTAATCCCAGACTCCATCTTCTGCTCACTTACCTCCAACGTTTTAGGAGATGATCACTAACAAGAAGACACTCCCGTTACCTCCTTCCTGAGGTAACAGTTAATTCTGAGACACTATAGTAAATCTAATTAAATACCAGTCCAAGAAATATTGATGTTTTTACACAAAGACATAGTCAAGCAGAAGCTAAAATGTTTAAAACTATAGAAACGTGTGTAGAACATAACACTATTGATTCAGCTTTTGGTAACTGCAGCATGCAATTGCTGCATGTTAACACAGATCACCTCACTATTAGTCTAGATTTCACTAGCCTATGTCCTAACAAATGAAATGCTACCTGCTCTAACACTTGATTGAAAAAAGCATTGTTTTTTACAAATGGGAGCATAGATCCATAAGCAGATCTACTATCATATTTAATTAAAGTTTCTTTACACAGTCACATTATTTCTGAGATAAGACTGGATGGTCCATCTCATCCACCGACATCATGTCCAGTGAGAATCAGTAACGTTACTTCAAGCATTGCTGCCTTAGTAACAAAAAGGGACTCACTCGTGCTGTTTCATCTCAGTTTCATTAGAGGCCAGTCTGAGCAGAAAATACCAGCATTCCCAGCCATTTGGGTACAGCAACCTGCCCTCAGCTTTGCATACCTGCAGACAAAGATGTCAAGCAGTGTTTTAAGAAACAAATAAGGAAAGCTCTAATGATATGCTACCGGGATTTCCAAACGGCTCTAATTCCAACAGCCCCACCTTTTTTTTTTAACCTTATTTTCACTCTCCTTGTATTTATTGTTCTGTCAGTAGCACCATCCTCAAAAGCTGTCCTGTCCATCAAGCAAATATTAAGATAGACATGACGGTATGACCACACTGAATCATGAGACTTCACTCACTAAATGGTGCGACTGGCTTAGCAGGAATAAAAAACAATTGTGTGGAATACAGAAAAGACAGACGATGACAAGAAAGCCAGAAAGAGAAATCAAGCCTCCTGCTTA